>JAPDSC010152382.1:0-26110 GCA_026290005.1 Latrodectus geometricus
GCAAAGACCTGTTTCATCAGTTTATTGTGGACATGTATGCCAAGATTGAATCCGAAAGGCTGCGATACATTCGATTGAACCAGAAGACGTTGAGAGTGGAACAATATGCCCATTTGAGGGATGCCGTTATGAATGATGGAAATGTTGCTGACATGGGACAGTTAGTTATTTTACCGTCCAGCTTTACAGGGGGGCCCAGGTACATGCACGAAAGGACCCAAGATGCGATGACCTATGTGCGAAACTACGGTAGACCGGACCTTTTCATCACCTTCACCTGCAACCCCAACTGGAAAGAGATACAAGAAGAACTTTTCGATGGACAAAAGCCCCAGGATCGCCATGATTTGTTGGCAAGAGTCTTTCATCTCAAGCAAAAGGCACTCATCAGTCTTATCACAAAGGCGAAGATTTTTGGTGATACTCGATGTTACATGTACACGATAGAGTGGCAGAAGAGAGGACTTCCTCACGCCCACATTCTGGTTTGGCTGAAAGACACCTTGCACGTCCATAGGGTCGATGATTTCATCAGCGCAGAAATCCCGGATCCAGAAGAAGACCCAGACCTCTTTACCACGGTCACGAAACAAATGGTGCATGGCCCCTGCGGACGCATAAATCCCCGCTCTGTTTGTATGAAGGATGGAGTCTGCACGAAGCGATACCCTCGCCAGTTCTTGAAAGAGACGCAGACGGGACAAGACGGATATCCACTGTATCGTCGTAGAAGCCCTGCAGATGGAGGTTTTACAGCAAGCATCAATCTACGAGGATCAGAAGTTTCGGTGGACAATGCCTGGATCGTTCCTTACTGTCCACTACTATCCAAAATTTTTAACGCACATATCAACGTTGAGTACTGCAATTCTGTCAAGTCCATAAAGTATGTATGCAAGTATGTCAATAAAGGATCCGACATGGCTGTATTTGATGTCACCAGTGGAGCCAATGAACTGAATGAAATTCATCAATATGAGATGTGAAGATACATTAGCAGCAATGAAGCAGTGTGGAGAATACTCAACTTTCCAATCCACGAACGTCATCCCACAGTCGTTCATCTAAGCGTCCACCTTGAAAATGGCCAGAGAGTGTACTTCACTGAAGAAAATGCTGCTGAACGGGTCCAGGCACCCCAGGAAACAACGCTCACATCTTTCTTCAAGCTGTGCACCCAAGATAACTTTGCTCGCAATTTACTTTACAACCAAATTCCAAAGTACTACACATGGAACAGCATGAACAAGAGTTGGAACCGCCGTAAACAAGGACAAATTGTTCCAGAAGAAACAGGAATCAGGTCTACTGATGCCCTTGGCCGTGTCTACACCGTCCATCCCAACAACTCCGAATGCTTCCACCTTCGCCTATTACTACATGAAGTTAGAGGCCCAACATCATTCACGGATTTGAGAACCGTTCAAGGAAGAGTCTGCAACACTTTCAAAGAGGCCTGCCAACTTCAAGGACTTCTGGAGAATGACGAACACTGGAACACGGCGTTAGAAGAAGCAGCTGCATCTCGATCACCCAAGATGATGCGTAATCTGTTGCTGTAATGCTTCAAACGTGCTCCATGTCGGGCCCTGAACAGTTATGGATGAACCACAGGGAGAACCTGTCTGAAGACATACTGCATCAAGCAAGGATCCAGCAGCAGAATATGGACCTGGACTACAATGACGACATCTTTAACAGAGCCCTAATCTACATTGAGAACAAGATAATATCTCTAGGAGGATTGAACCTGAAAAGCTTTGGACTTCCCCAACCTAACAGAAACAGCGATTCTGCCATCTCCAGTGAAGTAGTTAGAGAACGAAGTTATAACATGGATGTGCTCGCAGCTTATATACAGGAGAATGAGCCTAAATTGGTCCAAGACCAAAAAGAAGCCTTTGACAAGATTACTAGAGCAGTTTTTGATAGGCAAGGGGGTATATTCTTTTTGGATGCTCCAGGCGGAACCGGGAAGACGTTTCTTATCAACCTTATTTTGGCAAAGGTGCGGCACAGAAATGAGATTGCCCTGGCTGTCGCTTCATCCGGCATTGCTGCTACACTCTTGACAGGTGGTAGGACTGCTCACTCGGCGTTCAAGTTACCTTTAAATCTGACAAGCACAGAGACTCCAACGTGTAACATCCCAAGGAATTCAGGAAAGGCAAAGGTTCTACAGGATTGCAAGCTCATCGTTTGGGACGAGTGTACCATGTCCCACAAAGCCGCATTCGAAGCATTAGATGTCACCATGAAAGACCTCAGATGGAACAATGACAGAATGGGAGGCGTCGTAATGGTTTTGGCAGGCGATTTTCGACAGACGCTACCAGTTATTCCACGTGGAACGAGGGCAGATGAAATGCAGGCCTGCATAAAATATTCTTACATCTGGAATGGCATTCAAACACTTGGATTATCGACTAACATGCGAGTTCATCTCAACGGTGATCCCTCTGCCCAGCAGTTTGCAGATAATCTACTGAAACTAGGAAATGGAACCCTTACTTCAGAAAATGAAGATGGATATGTAGCGATGCAAGGCATTGGAAGGATTGTGACTACTGAAGAAGAACTGAAAGAGGCTGTGTTTCCGAATGTGATTCACCACTTCACTGATCACGCATGGCTGTGCGAAAGAGCAATTCTTGCCCCAACAAACGAAGCCGTCAGTGTTATCAACAAGCAACTTTTACAGAACTTACCCGGAACTCTTCATATTTACAAATCTATAGACACGACATGCAATATTGACGAGGCTGTCAACTATACGACAGAGTTTCTCAACAAATTAGAGCCACCTGGAGTACCCTCCCACATATTGGACTTGAAGGTTGGAGCACCGATAATTCTCCTCAGGAATCTGGATCCGCCTGCACTTTGCAATGGAACAAGACTTTCTATCAAGAAACTGATGCCAAATATTATAGAAGCCACCATCATGACCGGACATGCTGCAGGCGAAGATGTGTTTATTTCAAGAATTCCTATAATCCCTTCCGATCTCCCGTTTCAGTTTAAGCGTCTACAATTCCCTGTTCGTTTGAGTTTCGCGATGAGCATTAATAAGGCACAAGGACAATCTCTCAAAGTTGTAGGGCTCGACCTCCGTAAGCCGTGTTTCTCCCATGGTCAACTGTACGTGGGTTGTTCAAGAGTTGGTAATGTCGATAATCTACACATCTTAGCTCCGAATGGAAGAACATTAAATATAGTTTATCCCGAGGCTCTCTAACGAAAAGGACAATCTAAAGAAAAATTATTGCCACTCTCCCAAACTAACTCTGACTGTCATGCTTTAAATGATGATGTTATTGTTTAGTGCTCTCTTGAGAGCATGAGCAATAATCCGAATGGTGCTGCTTCCCAGTGCTACAGTACCAACAGACATTAATCGGTAAGGGTCCCTTGCGACCCCAGACCGAGCTCCACAAACATACACAAACACTCTCCTCTTCTAATTCATTGTCATCTAAGTTTAACTTACACTTAAATTAAAAATTTAATTGGTTCTCAACTCCAAATTTCCTGTAAGCAGGATGTTTTATTTCATCCATGTTTTCGTTACTTTTTATTTTTTCTGTACTGTACTCTCTATCTTTCCCTTTCAACTCTTTCCTATCTTTGATTTTGAATTTTTTATGTTTTACTTTTCTTTAAACTTCAGACCAATGATTATAACCACATGACTACGGTTTCCTAGCATGTGCTAATATGAGGTCTGTTCTCATTTAAACTAATTTTTTAACAGATGGCTCATGGTTAGGATATATTGTTCCTTTTTATCGACGGGGAATGTTGTGTGTAGGGGGGGGGGAGAGAGAGAGACTGTCTACATGTCCTACACTACTATTCCTGCGCTATTCACTTATCTGCCTTTTCTAAATGCACGGGCAACGCCGGGCGGGTACAGCTAGTTAATAATAAAACTCACAATTTGGTTCGTGATAAACATCATAATTCATATCATTTTAGTATTTAAAAATGGAATTAATCTTCAACTCATATAACTGGTACATTGTTTTATTTTTTGAATTTTTATAATACTTAAACATGATTAAAATACTACATAATTTAATATCTACAGATACCTAGAAAACAATATTATTATATTAAATATATTTTTCTTCATAGACATTGATGTGATTAATTCACCTCTGCTTACTTGAAGAAGTTTGAAGTCTCACTTGAATTGTTTTCGGCGGAAGTGACAGGCTGCCAGTGAAAGTTTAAGCTCCAGTCAAATCCTAAAAAAGGAAACAATAATAAAATCCATCAAAACAAGTTGTATGTGATCAGAATTTTTAATACAATAATAATATTCCAATACATAATAATAAAATAATTATGTAATTATTATCAACCTCACACTTTTGCTTGCTTGATGAAACATGACAAAGTAAGGTAAATAATTGGTTAAATTCCAGCGAAACCAAAATACTCGTAATAACTTATAATACTGATTAACTATTAAATATGGAATTTGACAGATAACATGCAGAGGTTGTTAAAATGCCTTACAACACTTCTCTTAATGTGGAGAGGCATTAGCCTTTTTTTAATATTTAACATGCCTAGAATTTTGTCAACATAGTAAACTTTAATTAAGTAAAAATATTGAACAAACTGCGTGCCTTAGCTCACCATGACTTAATGGTAAGATCTTGATCTTCAGAATAGAACTTCCCAGATTTGATCTCAGCCATTATTGGTCACGAAAGCTTTAAACACCATTTTTCTACTCTCTGCATATACGTTTCTCGGTATGCTTGTCGATATTTGAGATTTTACTGATTTTCTTCTTTTAAAGCTCATGAATACGATGCATTATCTGTGTAATAACATGCAGAGGATGTTAAAATGCCTTACAACATACCTCTTTTGTCAGCCTGTCTACTATGTGGTGCAAAATATTGATTCCATGACTAATCAGAGTCCAACAATTCTGAAGTAATAAGTAGCGCATTTAAGAATATATACCAAGTACTGGCGGTAAATAATGAAGATTACATTGTTATTGTGTTAGTACCCAGAATTATATCTCAGAAGACACACTATTAAGAACGTGTATAAATAACAATATGGTAATATCTGGTTATGCATATGATCAACTTATCTCTTTAGCTACAACGAACTTTGAAATCTGAACTAAGTTCAAGTAATGAGGTTAACAAATGTCTTCAGCACATTCATCAAAAAGGGGACATTGGATCCAACGAATATTTGACGATCCTAGTCTTTCTCACTAGTAATTGTTCAGATTGTTTTAATGAAGACTAAATATGATCGTGCAGTTTTCTCAACTAATAAGATTTCAGCAAACTTAAACCATTAAAGGCTCTATTATCATATGTGACCACACTTTTAAATATTACTAAAACTACTGATTAACATTCAAAAACCTAAGTTCCAAATTGGTGTTTCAATGAGAATCAGAAACGAATTATGAGACCCTTGATTTTTTTATATTTAATATTAAATCAAGTTCTAAACAATCATTTTACAAAAGATCTGAGCCTGCAGCCAAATGGTTAACACCCTAACATTTGGTTTAAGAGTTCATGGGTTTAATTCCTACCTCAAACTTGGATTTTTTTCACAATGGTTCGAAATACATTTTAATCTGTAGAACTCTCATTAATTAATGGTCATATGCGAAATATTCCCATTGAGCGACAAAACAACCAACTACTTACAACAAAAATTGTCATTTCTCGCACTACTGTCCAATAAGCATCGGAAATAATATCTTCTTTTCGTGAAATATTTGAAATTAAATAAAACACAGTGAATTAATTACTGCAACAAATATTTAATTTGCAAGAGAAACATTTGAAAAATAAAAAAATTTTTTTATCACATTTAACGACAGCAATTTAATTATAAACTCTGCTTATTTTAGCTTAATCAATAAACATTTGTGTCCGAAAATTGTTTGGACTATGCTGGGTACAACAATTAGTTTTCGAAAACAGAACAAATAAACTTTTCGACAAACCTTTAAAATCATGATGGCGAAAAAAAAGGAATAAACTAAAAGGTAAGTTTTAAGCTACAGTTGAATTGATTTATATTTAAAATTTTATAATATCAATTACAAGTATAGATTTCTCGAAAAGTTATAAAATATACCAGCAATTTAAACAAGACTTTCAAAGAATAAAAATTTCCATATATGATACTATAAAATTTTTAAAGCAAAATAATGTTTTAGAATTGATTTAGTTTCTTGTATATAAGAAAATTTTTAATCAGGAGATGTGCCATTAGTTCATTTATTTATCGTTCTACGAACATATATATGTGCACACGAAACAAATTCAATCACATCCTAAAATTAAAATGGATTTTGATCATTATAAACATATACATCCGATTTAAAAGTCGAACTCACTAACTGATAATCAAACAATTTTGAATGCCCCATCATTCAAAATTATCTTTGACAAAAGTTATGGTAATAAGATATAAATTTTTATATATATTAATTAGAAAATAATTTCAAATTATTAAAAAATTTCTACGTTGTTTTTGAAATTAAAAAAAAAACTATTTTCGTGAAACCAATTGGCACAGAATCACCAGTTGATTTCAACTGGTGACTTCTAGATTTACCAATTTAAAATTAACAGGCTGTAACATGTGTTAAATACAATAGATTGATTAATTATTTGGAGCAATTTAGAATTTTTCCTCGTGTATATTCATTTGGAGTGATAAATATAATTGCATAGCAGCCGAAAACGGTTGCCAGTTTTTCAACACTTATATAATTTACGCGGAGACTTTTCCATAGATCGTGGTCTACATTTATAAGTCGTAAGGGAAGAAATCAGAAAAACTTCAGATTATGTACCACGACAAATATATATGTAAACAGCATATATGCAAAAACCAATTCCGGTTAGTTTTTCGTCGGTGTACTATCACTTTTTGCATAAAAGGGCTAATTCATCTGGAAATTACAGCATAAAGTTTATTTTGAACCACTAAAGCATCCACGCCTAATGAGGAAATTTAATCTACGAACTGTTGAGCTGAAGGTAAGAAAATTAACCATACAGGTACCAACTCATTTTTCAAATATAACCAGAATTGAACCTGAGACTTTCCATTTCAATGAGCTCAGTCTAACCACCAGAAAATAACGGTGTGTTTCTACATTTAATTATTGATTGATTTAATATATATATATATATATATATATATATATATATATATCGTTAACATTGATTTTAAAATATTCGGTGATATTAAATTTATTTTTCAATTTAATAAAAATATTTTTTAAATATGTTTAAATAATTTAGCACCTTTTTTTTTTTATCAAAATTGCTATATTACTTAATGTATTTTTCCAGCAAGGACTTTTGTTATCTTTTGCGCTACTGTCGCGAATTTAACAATGGGTGCCATAGATACCATATTTCATCTCATAAGAGAAAATGGAAAGATAATGAATTTATGTTTGCCAGCACTGAAATACATTTGGAAACTGAGGCGATTCTTTTCATGCCACTGAAGTTCTACATTAAAGAAATAGTTGACCTTCAATTTTCTACAAGGTCGTTGCAACCAAGGAATACAAAACATGCAAATTTCACAGTTATTTTTTTTTTATATCACATTAAATAGTCTGTCCCTTTATTAGATAAGAACTTTCCTCTTAAATGAAAAAAAAGAACATGACACTATTAAGAGGAAATAATTTATTATTCATGGTAAGCATTCAGCAATTGGTATGATTTCACCATCGTAAATAAAGGATAATTATCTCTCACATCTCTAAACAAAAAAGATAAAATAGAGACAAAGCAAGATTAATAAATGAGATAATAACAGAGATAAATTTAAAATAAAAAAATGACAATCACTCAAAACGACAAAAAACGTAATCAAATACTTCTGACCTTAATTTCTTTTCATATTAAGTTAGATTTTTAATTTAGAACGATTTTCCCGACGATTTAATTTAGAACGATTTTAAAACGACTAAAAAAATAATTTAAAAAATTATTTTATTAATATAACTTTATTAAATGTACTTTTTTCCAAATATATAATTAATATCGTTAACAACTGACTGTATAAGTATTTGGAATCATATAATTTATAATAAAATTTTGTTAATTAATATTTGCTTAATTAATAATTTATGACACTATACCCTATCAAGATCACAGAAAAGTTTATTTTTAAAAAATCAAAAAGCAAGTTTTACATGAATAAAACTAATAAAATTGTTTTTATTTGAAAAAAAAAATATTTTTTCTCCGATTTAACTACAAAGAAACTTTAACGATTAAAAAAATTACAACAATTAACTTTAATGAAAAAAAACTATATTAACTTAAAACAATAAATTAATATGTAAAAATTTAATTTTTTATGGTATAAAATTAATATCACTGCGTTAAGTAAATTTCTCTTTTATTACTTTTATAAAATATTTTTTCATCTTAATATATTTTATAAAAATTAACTTTTTATAAAATATATTTTCATGTTTATTTTTACGGGTATTTTATACAATTTTTATATTAAATCTCGTTTGCTTAACCGTTTAATTAACTTCGTTTAATTTGAGCTAACGAAATTCGAATTAATAAAAAAATTAATATGAATAATTTTAGTCCTTCTATAAAGCAATGATTTATCATGATACTTACCTCCTTTTAATTTAATAGATGAAGGTTTATAGTCAAAACTTTCCGCATCGATTACATCAATTACAGGACTCACTAATGCTTTTGGATGCTGTGAATAATAATTATTATATGTATAATCTTCTATTCTAACAACACAATGTAATGTATAATAATTAAATTCAAAAAATAAACAGTATCCAAATGATTTTGTAGTTGTATTAGACCACATGCAATTCTAAAATTACATAAATGAAAACAAAGAAAATACAAACTAATTTTTGTAACAATTTCAAAACAAAATAAAATTTTAATTTTAATTAAATAGTTATTTAGAATTATTGCTTTGATTTCTGTACCAATGTAGATCGCGCTACATTATTTATTCAGTGAGAGTTGCATAAAAAGACTGTCAATATCCATTTCAGTATAATTAAATTTTTGTTTAATTATATTTAATTATAAATTTTGTATAATTAAAATTTTGTTTAATTATACTGAATTAATGGTAATTAATAGTTAGCCCAGGGGGATTTTAATTCAATCAAGATCTACGGTTTAAAACTATTTAAACCTTATAACTTGGTTGAATTAATATCCCCATATACTCTTCAGATCCAAAATGGAAGTCAAATCCATGAACTGAAAGTAAGAGAGCCATCCATATATCGGTATTATATAATGAATGAGCGGTACTCCCTTAAACGTTAAAAGGGCCAGACCAGGCCAAATATATCATGAAATGTACATCATTGCGGCATTTCTGTTATTAGTTCTATAAAACATCTCTATGGTCTATACCAGAGGTCGCCAAAGCGGTCTATATAGACCCCTAGGGGTATATTTAACAACAATAGGGGTCTATTTGACCCGAGGGGTCAAATGGGGATCTATTGGGACTCAAAGGAAAAACAGTTCTTAATACGCAAATCAACATATCTAACTGCGTACGTAAAATTTTGAAATATTTTTATAATTGACTTAATATCATATTCTTTATAGAAGATAAAATAATAAATCAGAAAACAATCTGCCCTTTTTTTCCTTGGCGTTTCCAAGTTCGTATATGGTTGAAGCCTGTTTCAGTCACGTTAATTCAATTTTAACTAAAAACAGAAATAAATTAAATGTGGAGATTCGAAGGGATTTACGGTTAAAATTGACTAATTTCGAACCCAATATAGCGAACATTGCCAAGAAACACCAAGCATACTCATCTCATCAAGAAGTAAAAAATCTGTAGCTATTTTACTTACTGTTTCTGATTTATTAAATATTTAGACTAATATATAGTTTTATTTTAATTACCTGAAAATTACCTTTGTGGGGGTCTATGGAGATTTCAAAAAATTATATAGGGGGTGATGATCAAAAACGTTTGGCGACCCCTGGTCTATACTATTGTTTAGACTAATTTTTAGAGAGAAGGATCTTATATTAAGTCCCAACCAAGGTTGAGCAACTGTTGAACCTCGCACACCTGTTGAATTATATATACACGAAAAGGGCGATTGGGAGTTTTCGAGATACCCTCCCTTGAGATATGAATTCGAAAATCCTTTGCTAAACTTACACAGTGGATGTTAAAAATGTTTCAACGCAATCTCCAACAATTAAAGCATCTGTTACGTGATGTTAAAATTATTATAGCAAGAGTATCAGCCACTGTTAAATAATAATCGATAGATTTGCGAGCATTTTGCAATCATGATTTTTGAAATTATGTTTAAGTAACTCTTGATACTCTAAATGTCAGCAATTCTGTAATAGTAATTTGTGTTATATCAATGATACCTTGCAAGTTAAAATTAATTATCTGCATATACTTACCAATAACAAAAGAGCCAAGTGTTACTTTGAATAAGTTATAAATATACAGTAGCTAAGAGCATGCAAAATTACCAAACTATTTGATAAGAGATTATTTTTATATCACACTTGTCAGCTACAAAGCATAAATGATCGATACCAATAATCGATATCGTCTGACAATCGAGCGCTTTCCTTTGAAATACGCCCTTTCCATCAGCACCATTTCTTGAGAACAGTTTTTTTTACAGCCTCGTGTTGATTCCTCAAAGTTCCGCATTTGTTTTTTATCTAATCTATTTTGTGTCATCATTTGTGGCGCAATTTGCAGCCTATGAAAGACTAAAGACAGAGGCTACTTTCAAAAGAATTCGGTCGACTCTTAACATTTCAACAGCTGTTGATAGTAACAAGTTTAGAAACATGTTTTTCTCGGTAGCTACATTTGTCAGAAATAATGATTTTGTTAGACTGCATTTATAATATTTGTAGTTACACTTTTCGCTTTATTACTAAGATAACATCCTTTAATTGTTATCTTTTACAAAAGTGACTTTCTTACCAAAAATACTTTACTAGTCTAAAAAAAGTTGTAAAATTTGGAAAAGAAGATTTCTCTTTTAAGGGAAAACATTATAATTCTGTGTTCGTTGATCAAGTTGTGGTAATGCTTACAAGTTAAGCTTTTAATAAACAACAAGTTCCATGAAGTAGCAACATATCTTTCCTATGTTGATCAGGCAAAATTTGAAACTTTATTGGGAAGTTGGAAACTTTACTGACTTAAATAGATTTTAAAGAAAATTTGAAAATCTTAGACACATGAAAAAGAAGATCAATTGCCTTAAAATTGTATTTAATTTTAAGAAATGTCATCCAAAAGTTCCCAATTTTTTTTTAATAAATAAAAGAATGAAAAGAGAGGACTCAGTAAAATAATCTACAAATATATATATAGTGCTTGGACCAAATTCTTCTTTTTTATAATTAGAAAACAATAATTTCTTTATTATTGGAAAATAATAATTTCTTTATTAATAGAAAATAATAGTTTATTTAATAAATATTAATTATTAGGATGCAAAATAATATAAATATTAGAAAATTATAGTTTATATTGAATTAAAAAAATAATATTTTAATTAGAAAAAATAATTTTTTTTTTTGTAGAAAAATTTTTTTTTTTTTTTTTTTTTTTTTTTTTTTTTTTAAATAAAAATATTGTTTCAGCATTTTGTAAAATTATCTAAAAGTAGACGGAAATAAAATATTCTCACAATATTAATGACAAAACAAATAATGTAACTTACCTGAACAATAATGTGTAGCAATGGGTATAGCCAATCAACATTCACTTCACAGTGACTATCCAAGAACATCACGTGACTTCCTGTTGACTTCTGTGCTCCGAACATGCGGGATCTGATCAAGCCTATTTCATAAAAAATTATGCATGCCATAAATAATCAAAATAACTTAAACAAAACAAACCTAGCATTAATAATTGAATAAAAAAAGTTCATGTTAATGGTATGTCACTTTATAACCAGGGAATTTAAATATCGAAACACTGTTAATATATTTGATCAAAAATCTCATTTATTTCATATGTAGAAAAGTTTTTCAAACTGAAATTTCAGAATAATTTAATAACTTCTATAAAATTTGCTTTTTTATTCACAGTTTGAAATATTTTTTAAAGTTGGAGTTGATTTTTTGTTCAAATATTTAATTTTATTTATTCATTATAATTCAATGGAAGGTCAAGAAAATTATTTTCTCCATTTTTTTTACCACTTTTTCAAACTTTTAAAAATAAAAATTAATACTATATTTTCACATGGCGCATTGGAGCTTCACAGGAAAATTCTCAAGCACTTATTCCTATATATATGTATCCGTAATAACAGAAAAAAACGATAATCATCAAACGACAATTAAAAAGAAACGACAAACGATATTTAAAGTAGTTGGAACAATTTATTTTTCCCACTCACCTTGTCTCTCTTTATTTCGATATATTCTAACTTTTGGAAATTTTCTCAATTCCCATCCATCTAGTTCTAAGAAAAAAGAAAAATATTTTATATGACGCACTTTTTTAAATTCATACAAAATGTTAAAAAGGATAATTATCTATACAGTCTTTTGTTTCAGAGAAAAAAAAATTAGTTATTTATTTCGAATAAATATTTGTTGCTGTTAGTTCAGATTTCGTATGAAAAAATTAAAAACTTAATAAAATTTACAAAAAATATTAATAGGAGAATTTAATATCATTAATAATAATTATATATATATATTTAATAATTTAATGCAAATGAAAGATAATAGCAGTTTGTCGTAATTATATAAACGTATAAACGTAAATAAATGTCTTAATTATACTTTCTTAATTATATGTTTGTAAATGAGTAATTATTTATAATCCATTGATTGTATTATTCTAAATTCAATGTAAATGGGATCACCGAAATTTGAATATATGAACCAAAATTTAAGCTTTCAAAATAAGCAAATTTTCTTCTGCAGGGGAAATTAAAAAGTCACCAACTTGTTAAAAACCAATCTGCCTTATAGTGTCATAAAATATTTAAAATTCTAAAATTAATTTTATAAACCAACCAACAAAATTTAGAATTTACAGAAAAATTAATGCATTATATCCGTAATTTTAGGGAATATAATCCACAATTTTCTATTGTAAGATGCTATACCTTACCATCATCGCTAAAATCATCCACTAGTATAATTTCTTTCAGAAATTCTCTTGGACTCCTCATTAATAAGCTGCAAATAAAGAGCAAACTCTTTAGTATGTTAAAAATATTCCCAAAAGTATATAAAATTTTAAAACGCAAATACCTCATAATAGTCCTAAGAAGGGCGGATCTTGCTTCATTGTGGAAGGATATCACAACACTGACGGAATAAGTGGATGGAATGTTGTACACTTTATTTTGACAGCTGTTAGTAAAATATATACGTTAACAAAACAACATTTGATATATTATCGTAAAACAGACTTTATACAAGAAATGTTGACTTATTTTAAACTTAGTATGTCAAAATCTGGAAAATCTTAATTTTGGTGGCAAATCAGTTATAGGATTTTATGAGATAAGAAAGTATTAGCATTTTCTCTTGGATTGATAAAATTCAGAGCATTAATAACAAGCATCTATATCCTAACATCTGTAGGATTATATGAAATGAACAATAAGAGTGAAGTAATGAGGTAGGAGGAGAGCATAAATTGAGGAAGGATGGTTCTTAGGAAATAGCGATAATCTGTGTAAACAATATGTGATAATGCAAAAAATAGTTGGAATATAGTTTATCAACTGGAATGTGAATTTGTAAGAGAATAAGAAGAGATTGCATTTATCCGAATCAAGGGCTTGCCATGATCTTGTGGTACTAGAGACTCTTTACAATAAAAGATCTTTTCGCACCTTATGTTAAACAAAAGCAGATGAATGGTTCACTTTTGATATCTATATGAACATCTGTCTAGATGGGTACTAGAATTTTTTTTCCGAAGTGTAAATGCAAATGTCAAAAAATACGAACTGTTATTCGGTTTTGAACTAAGATAACGGTTTATTTGTATACAAATTTTTCATTTAGTTTCGTCATTTTTTTTTTAAATCTTTGATTCTAACACTGTTAAATAATGGGATGTGGATAATGTAATTTTGTTTTCTGCTTACACGTGCGTCGGAGTGGCAATATGGAATTTTTCTGAGTGATCAAATAAAAGTCTCTGCAAATATACAAATGACTTCAACAGTTAGACTGCCAACTACGAGAATATACCAAAACCAAATGTAATTTGGATTGGAGATAAGATAATAAAACCAAATACATAATTTTTATTTGATTACGTATATTTTAAACTACATGCCATTAATCCCACAAATAAACAGAGAAATATTAGTTGTTGAAAAAGACCAAGATATGCAAATACTTGATTTGAACACAGATTTTTTTCATTATTAGAGTAGTTCATTTGGCTCATAAATAAAAATCTAAAATTGATGGGTTCTCAACTAATAATCTTTTGCAGCTTTGTTGGATACATTCCCAATACATTTCTTTGTAGTTATGTATAACCAGCTCATATATGGTGATATATTCAATTGATCAACACGCAGGATTTTTCGTTGAACACAACATATCTTAATCTTTCACCAATAACGAATAAAGCAACGTGCACATCCACCTGCCAAGATATGCTCTCGATAGTACCACGAATACTCTCAGAACACGTTGGGCGAAGACAAGTTTCTGTAACAAAAGATAAATATTCTTTTCTAAGGAAATTTATTTAATTATGTGGCTTTGAAAATCCGTGTCAATGAAATGTGTTATATGTGTCACCTTTGGCATGTGAAGTTTTAAATTGTTTTAAGCATTTTCCAACGAAATTTGGAAAAGGAATGTTAATCCAAAGATATGGAATAAAATATTATCCCAAATTAACTGTTACAAACTAATAATATTATTTAAAAACGAATATGACATGGACAAATATACATATTATTGAAAAAAAACTATTTATTGTGATGATACCGGTTTTGTTTGCAAGTAAAGACTACTAAGTAAAAAAATAAATTAAAATGTTAAAAATGCATTTATTTGTATGACTACATCTATGCGATTATTTTACTAATCTTGCATAATAAATATTTGATGTACAACAGCACGTGACGAGATAATTAATACAAAAAATATGAAGAAATTAAGAGACGTGAATGCTGAACTTTAAAAATTAACTAATGGGAAATAAAAAGAAAATAGAAAACATAGTTACATTTTAAATTAAATATGTTAAAAACGGAGATAAGAGACAAAAATTTAAATAAAGTGGATAAAATATCACACATATAAACTATTTTAATAAAAAGTGAAATTGTAAATGAACAAAAAAATATGCTGTATGAAATACAAAAGAAACACATTAACTTGAAAAACAGCATGATCAAAAATAAAGTATACTAATTTACTAAGTAAAACAATTACTGAAATTAGATGCATTTGTTTTAATTTAGATACATATTTGATTTAAATTAGTTACATATCCATTAGTGAATTAAAGAATAGGTAAAAAAGATGATTTTTTATAAAAAAAATATTGATGAAATTCAAATTCAACGAATATAAAAATTCACTTATTATTTATAGAATCAATTCCAAATTAAAAAAGGAAAATGAGTTTGCAACTAACGATGGTTGTCAAAAGTCACTAGAAGTGAAAAATGAAAGGCACTGAAAAATAAAAATATTACTTGCTAAGTTAACCTAATTCCAAATAAAAAATGTTTGAAGAATTAGGTTACAGTTAATGATAGGTATCTAATATTACCATTGTAAATAAAATATGCAAAGTATTGAAAAATAAATATAAAATTAAAAAGATAATTAAAAAAAAACACAAATTCAACATTAAAAAAATTTACAAGCTTACGTAATAGAAATATAAACTTTAAATTTATTCCTTTCTCCTACACTAAATTCTTTCAATAGCCTTACGGAACAATTTAACTGCCCTTTATTTAGGTCAGGCAAACTGTATGACCTTCTATTCTATTGTATTCTATTCTAATTATGATACGCCCTTACATTATTCCATATTGAACTTTATTAAGTTCCATATATTATTCTTAGAACTTTATCACAAATACTTTAATGGAATTGCCTTCTTATATTTTAGACCAAATTATAAAATGAAATAAACATTTTTATAAATGTGAAAATTATATAAAAAATTTTTACATTGTTAGAATTGAGTTAAGTATTTTGATTCACAAGTTAAATAAATTCCAATTTTTAACCTGCCAAAAACATTTTTAGAAAATATGAAGCTTTATTGTCACAATCTTTTTTTTTTTTGTGCCTCGTAAGTATGTTTACATAATTTCAATTGTTATTTTTAATAAATGTAATTTTTGCTTGCCTTTTTATTCTCTAACTACTCAAAATTGTATAACTTAGAATATCTTTTACTTGTCTAGTAATAGTCAATCCATCAATATAGATGAAATCCAAAGTAAAATAAATGAAATTAAAATGTGCCAATAAACTACGTCACTCACTTTGAATCTCGTGAATCCGGAACATCTCTTTGAAGTTTGACTAAATTACTGCTTTCAACGTCAAAAAAGTGCTTTGCAAACTTATCTGTTCCTCTTCTTTTTTCTTTTGCAATATAAGCCTCGTAGTCAAAAGACAACGTCATCAGATCGGCCAGAGAACTTTTGATTGGTGATTCCTATATCAGTCAAGAAAAGAACACTTTATTATATACAAATATTCCTAAAAAAAATCGATATATTCGATTTATTTTTCTAAAAAATTTGACTCCCTTGAATTTAATATAATTTTCTTCTATTAAATAAGAAATTAAACAGAGGTAAATTTTCACTGTGTTATTATAAGCTATCATAAATCCACCAAGTTTGTTGTGGTTGGTAATTTTCTGGTGACCTGTTTATAGCTACTTGCAAAGGAATTTATCTACAGATAAAGTTTTATAATAAGTTTATAACGAGGAATATCGTAATCTTAATAATATTAACAAAATACAATAGTATTTCTCTTATTATAAGTTATTTTGCGACTTTTTACAAATAAAGTTTGCTTAATTAGTTATTTTATTTTTCATGCATAATTAGTAAATTTATAACAAATGCCTCATATAAAAATGCATCCATTTTAAAGCAGCTCTGCTGATTAATGTCATTCAACTAAAATAAAAATTTTAAAATATTGTACTTTTCTATCAGAGTCCATTTTTAAAATTATTTAAATCAAGCAAACTAAATATTTTATAAATTTAAATTTTTAAGCATCACATAAGAAATTGTTACTTTTTTGGATAGAATATTGTAAAAGATTATTCCGTAATATATAGCAAAAATACATGTTGCATTGATAAAATAAACTTCCATTATAAATTCTTTTATATTTCTAAAATAAATTAAAAACCTTCTTATAAAATAATGATAATGCAAACTTATGTCAGAAAATCCATAGATTTTCCGATATGGTCCAAAATATTTAACATGACGTTTAAAATATAAGAAAAACGCATGTAGTGTCTGTTCGAAAAGGCGTCGTTGTTGTTACCAAGAGGTAATGAGTTCTATATTCGACTCTGCCAAAGATCCATTGCGTTCACTGATGGCGACTGGGACATGTGAAATATTTCTTGGTCATTCCACCGTGACCTGTTTATATAAACTGGTGAAATATGATGTTGAGATGAAAGTCTCAACTCCAGTGTAGCCATCGTCACTTATCCGTAGTTCAACATTAATAGGCATTTGGCAATTTTTAATGGCATATCAATCGACATAAATAGGCAGCCAAATATGTATAGTAAGCAAATAAATGAGAGAGAGAGAATATACTTTCTTACTTGATATACAATTTATTTGTCCTTGGGAAATAATTTATTTGCTCGTGCAAGGAAAAACTATTTGCCCTCTATGAAGATTAAGACAATTTTCTATTTATTCTAAAATTAAGACAAATATTTCATTACAATCAGATAAAAAATTTCAATGCTATGTGTATCGGTTAATTAAATGTTTCAGAAAGAGCTGAATAATCGGAATTTAGAGTATTCTAAAGGAATATTTTTTGTGTGTTATTTAACAAACATGGCTTAAAAAAAATTAAATTTCCATAAAAGTAATTTTATAACTTCTAAAAAATGAAATATCAATATAACCACTCAACTGGTAAAAACAGATATTTCTGCATCAATTTTTATTAAAATTACAAATTAAGAAAGTCATTAAATTCAGAAAGGCAAAATTTCTTTCTTAAAATAATCCAATAAATATATATTATTATAGATATATTATATGTATAAATAATATATATATATATATATATATATATATATATATATAGATATATATAGATAGATAGATAGATAGATAGATAGATAGATAGATAGAGAGAGAGAGAGAGAGAGAGAGATTAATGTTACAATTTTGTTAAAACAATTATTAAAGCTTTCATTTATAATCAAATAAACCTTTTGTTTTTGAAAACACTACGTGATAACAGAAGCGGAATTCAAAATTCTCTTCTTAATATCAACACGTCGTCCTTGGAAAACTCCGAAAATAGGAATTTCCCACAAACATTTGGCGGATTAGCAAAAATAGAAACATGGAAAAGTACTTTTCTTTCCATTTCACCCAACAGTTATCTTACCAGACGCCATCGAGTCTGGTGGAAAAAGGAAAATCGGTGCGAAAGGTCGTAACTCGAATCTCCGTGACATGTGTTTGCTGAAAGAAATTACTAATATTGAAAAAAAGGGTTGAGTGAACACACTTCAAGAAAAGTTTCTTTAGATAGAGGATTTTAAGGAAGTGATTGTAAACAATGACACATAAAAAGAAGTTTATAATTCATCTAAAACGTTCGGTAAAAGAAGGAACAAAAAAACTGGAGAATTTCCTCGTGTTTAAAATAAAAATTAAATTAATTTCCTTCAAATAAAATAAAAGATTAGATAAAAGGATTTTAAGTTAGATTAGGTTATAAGGATATGTCTGTGACTGATTATTTCTACAAAGAAAGAAGTGAGCAGTTAGTTAAATACACTACTGGCCATGAAAATTGCTACACCAAGAAGGCGACGTGAAATTTATACGAAAGGAAGAAGGTACTGTGATATGCAAATGATTAGCTTTTCAGCGCATTCAGACAAAGCAGGCGCCAGTAAAGACACCTACATTGTGTTTAAATGAGGAAATTGTTCAGCCGGTTCCTCATACACAAATTGCATTTGAACGTTGTTACCTGGTGAAAAGTTGTTGTGATGCCTCGTGTAAGAAGGAGAAATGCATACCAGCACGTTTCTGACTTTGATAAAGTCGAATTGTAGCGTACCGGGATTGCGGTTTATCTTATCGCAGTATTGCTGCTCGCGTCGGTCGAGATCCAATGACTGTTAGCAGAATATGGAATCGATGGGTTCAGGACGGTAATACCGAACACCATGCGGGATCTCAACGGCCACCTATCACTAGCAGCCGAGAAGACAGGCATATTATCCGCATGGCCGTAATGGATCGTGCAACCACGTCACGAGACGTGAATCAAGAAACGGGGTCGTTTGGAAGACAACAAGTGTCTGCACGAACAGTTCGACGACGTTTGCAGCAGCATGGACTCTCAGCTCGGAGACCATGGCTGCGGCTTCTCTTGACGCTGCGTCATAGACAAGAGTGCCTTCAATGGTGTGATCAACGAAGAGCCTGGGCGCACGAATGGCGAGACGTCATCTTTTCAGATGAATCCAAGTTTTGTGTACAGCATCATGATGGTCGCATTCGTGTTTGGCGGCATCGTGGTGAACGCACACTGGCAGCGTGCTTTCGTGATCGTCATACTGGCCCATCACCTGGCGTGATGGTATGGGGTGCTATTGGATACACGTCTCGGTCACCTTTAGATCGCATTGACGGTGCTTTGAACAGTGCACGTTACATTTCTGGTGTGTTACGACCGTGGCTCTACCCTTTATTTGAGCCCTAGGAAAACCTACGTTTCAGCAGGATAATGCCCGATCGCATGTTGCCGTTATTGTACGGACCTTCCTTGATACGGAACATGTTTGGCTGTTGCCTTGGCCAGTACGTTCTCCAGATCTTTCACCAATAGAAAACGTCTGGTCAATGGTTGCCGAGCGACTGGCTCGTCACCAAACGCCAGTCAGTACGGTTGATGAACTGTGGCATCGTGTTGAAGTTGCATGGGCATCTGTACCTGTACATGCAATCCAATCTCTGTTTGACTCAATGCCCAGGCGTATAACTGCTGTTATTACTGCCAGAGGTGGTTGTTCTGGATACTGATTTCTCAGGATCTATCCAGCCAAATTTTTTGAAAATTTAATCACTTGTTATTTCTAATATAATATATTTTTCCGATAAATATCATTTTGTTATCTGCATTTCTTCCTGGTGAAGCAATTTTTATGGCCAGTAGTGTAGTTAGATCTCTGACCCTTAGATGAGTAGTTCGTGTGTTCATTTCCTAATTAGGTGTGGATTTTTTTATCGGTATAAAATCCACTTCCTGATTTCACGCAATAAATAACACAAGATTTTGATTGAATTAAACTCTTATATCAAAATAATAAACGTAAATCAGCAAATAAATCAAATAAATCTGACGGTTATAACAGTTAAGTACATTCCATCGCATTATAATTTAAAATTATGTTCAAATGACGTGCTCTTCACTTTAGTATGTGTAATTTTATTCACATCACCACAGAATTAAAAGAATATTACATTCTGCAGGACGTTTACCGAGTACAAATTTTTGAATACCACAGAATACCACATTGCTGTATGCATCGAATTAGTTAACTGCGGACATGATAATATCTTCTATTCTAGAATACTTCTGTAATTACAATGGATTTAAAAATGCAAATAAAACCTCAATTAAATAATTTTCCTTTGATCCGATAAAGTTTTTAATAAGTGAAAATTTCATCGATTTGCGTAAAATGATTTTGACTCAAATAAAATTTCCATTTTTGCAAAGAATTATCAAAAGAAATTCGCATGTGTAATAGGAGTTCCTGTGCTTTATAAATAATAATATTTTTAGAAAAGCGAAATATTAAGATAAACCAATAAGACATATTTTCGTAGAATTATTCAAAATAATGAATCTCCAAATAACTTCTTTCCAATGATATAAAGGGGGCTCTATTTGCGATACAAAAAAGTAGATAGCTTTACAGCTAAAACTGTTGCGATGCTTTTTTTAACTGCCACCACATTCTGCCTTCTAGGAAGACTTATAGTAGATATTATCCACGTGAAGTAAATATACATATCACCAACGAATATTCAAAATATACATCTCACATTGTTCACTAATAGTATCCGAAACCCCTTATTTGGAATAATGGAATGTTATGTTTTTTAAGTGCTTTTACTGACAACTCTTAACTGGTGTGGGTTGAAGCCAAAAAAAAAAAAAAAAAAATGGACCAAACTACTTATTGAAAAGTATAAGAACGTAATTTGTTTTTGCCGATTGAAACTTCATTTAAGAACTTTACATATAAGCTACAATTGATTGCATGTGCTAAAGAACATGAAGACAGGGCTATAAAGATGCATTTCGTGCCATTCCTAACCCAGAAAATGATAAGAACTTGGAATCAGGAAGAGAGTGTAAAAAAAAATAACTCTCAGTAAGCATAATCTATAAGACATTTATAAAACAGAGACAATGGGCATTTAAGGTCATTAATGGTTATTTAAGAAGTGTGATGTTAGTAATATACTGTGCTGATTAGATAAATTGCTGCTGCTGTGATAGACTTAGATGCTGATTAAGAAGAATTTCAAGTGACTGTTTATTTACTGCGGAGATGAGTGTATGAGTTTCGATGAAGATGAAAAAGTGTATTTTAGTGATAAATTGAGTATTTGTAGAAATTTTACAATGCATTTCCATTACTATATATTTAAAAAATACTGTAAATTCATCTTAATGAACAGTAATAAAATTTCATCCTTCAAAAATGCATATTAAAAAAGGTGCATGTTATACGCCTACAAATACAGTAATTACAGAAAATAATTATTATATTATGTTATGGTTTATATTTTGTTATTGACAGTGTATTTTATTTCACAATTATTATATTTTATTACAATAATGAAGCTAGTAGCTCAATTGTTCTTTACTTTTGATTGTTCAATTGCCTACAGGATTTGTTAAGAAAATTATCACTTTCAAGAACTATTGAAAGGTTAGGTGTCATGGGCTAATAGTGAGTAGGCGAAAAGTATAGCATAATTATCGCGATTGAAGAGTACTGATTTATTTTTCCCTATAGCATTGTGCTAAATTTGGCTAATACTAGAAAAATTAATAGAATTTTGCAACTGAGAAAATTACTTCTATAAATGGAAAGTGGAATTGACTATGTAAAAGTCTTTGGTGGGGAAAAAAATTAAAAATAATCTTTTTGATTAAAAAATAAACGTTTAAATTTCATTTGCCGAGAATTAAAAGCATATAAACTTTAAAAAGATTTTTTTTTTTTTTTTTTTTTTTTTTGTAAAAGTTAATATATTTTTTGATAGTGATTTCAAGAATAATTCTTATAAAACTGTAATCATACAAAGGAAGTGAGTGTAACACATCATTAAAACTTATACAGCAAAGAGATGCATATTTTATCCAAGAAATTATTATTATTTTTTTAATATAAATACTTTTCTTATACACTAAAATTTATACAAATATTAAGACAGTAAAATTTTCATCTTCTCGTAAGTCTCAGAAAAAAATCAATTTTAGAATATCGGTGCGATCTAAATGTTGTTTAATTATAACACTCAAATAGATACGTTCAATATAAACTAAATTTTCTTTTTTCATTATTTACAAGGTACCAAATTTTTGCCAAAAACTTTCTGACAAAATTTATGATTTAAAAGAGTCTCAAACCCGTACCCTTCAACCACAAACTCTTCGACAACGTAACCAAAGATTGTCATTTTGAAAGGTACATGATAATTGTACAATTATAAGTCTAAATGACTCTTTGCCAGTATAGTGCTCTGCAAGATGGTAGACGTTAGACGCTGCATATATATGTAGATATATATGGTACATATTCCCTAATATTTTGTGTATTTCTATACTTTTTTGAAAAAGTATAGAAAGTGATTCCTAGCGTGGGAAAATAACTATGAAAAAAATTAGCCTCAAGGAGAATAACTAAAACAAGATAAGATGAGAAAAAATGAGGTACAAGAAATCGTTCAGTCACCGTATCGAATTCTGTCAGACAAATGAATCATTTGACGCCACGGTGAATGTGGAAAACCAGTTTCTATTCCAGCTGAAAATGCTTCCGGTGAGGCTTAAAGTATTCATTAAAATAATTACACAAATGCCAGACACTACTTCCCCCCATCGTGTTCCAATAATTTGGAAGGGAAGAAAAAAAAAGAGGATTAGTATTGAAATCGACCTATTCGCGTGAAGGAAGGGCCGATTACGTCAGTTATGAGTCAATCTCGGTTGGAGGATAGAGTAAATTGTTTGAAATAAATAGAACAAGTTATGGAATGTTATGTTTTTTAAGTGCTTTTACTGACAACTCTTAACTGGTGTGGGTTGAAGCCAAAAAAAAAAAAAAAAATGGACCAAACTACTTATTGAAAAGTATAAGAACGTAATTTGTTTTTGCCGATTGAAACTTCATTTAAGAACTTTACAACAACTTTGGCAAAAATAAGAACACTCACTTGAGTCAAATTAAAAAAATAAAAATGCGTTTCCTCTAAATTAAACTGATGAAATTCAACTAAAAACCAAGACACTATCTTGAAACAGTGATGAATTGAGTATCTATTTTCCTGCAATCTTAAAATGCAAAATAACCTTGGAAAATAATATATTATTTACATTTAAACTCCAAATTGATTTTCAATTTAAAAAATATTAAGCTTCCTTTAAAATATACATTATTATTTGTACTTGCAACACTATGAAGGAAAAATAAAAACAAGATATTTATTGTACGTAAACCGTAAGGCAGTAAGACAAGATATTAAATTTTTAATAAGTTGGAGGATTTACACGTATAGAAATTAGCAGTTACGTTAGCAGAATTATTTGCTGTCACAAGCAACTAAAGCAACCCTTATCAGATTGGAATTAAATTGGGCTTGGATAATATAAATAAGCAACTTATTCTTTGCTGCTTCAAGTTTGTGTCACACTTTATCAACCGTAATAGAGGGTTAGTGGGACAGTTTCTCAGTAGCCCATGATAAATACTTTAAATTGGTGAAAGTTATGGGCTGGCGTCCATAACAGCGCTCAGGACAACAACTTACTAAACTTTGTATCAATAAAAGTAACGCGACGTGTAATACGTGTTCTTATATTATCTTATTGAGAAGATGGTGTGTTTTACAGGCATTGGAGATAAGGGATCTACCGGTGACCGTAAGATGTCAGGAATGTATTGATCCCCTTTATAAATTCACCTTTCAAATCTATCTGAAGCTGGAGATATTCGTATCGTATACCCACTTGCTGCCCCTACTATCACACTAAGCTTATGGCTCCTATGACAATATCAAATGCAGGGGTCGGAGTACAGAATTTTTTTTTTCAGGACACTATTTTCAAGAAATATCAGGACATTTTTCAGGACATATTTCAATAATTAAAGAAAACCAATGTTACTTTTAGTAAAGTTCCCAACGTTCTATTTTGAATTGGTAATCCGATAATGGTAAATCATAGTGCATAGGTTCGGGTGAAATAATTGCGAAGAAAATTACAGATGCTAATTTTAATTTATTTTTCTAGAGCATCACAACACAAAACAAGCATTTGAAATCAATCACATGGCTTGAGAAGCCGATAGATATATTTTTGAGACTGGCGTCTCTAACACACATAATTAACTAATGAAACTAGCTAAAGTAGCCCAAACAATTAACTATTCGTAAATAATGAGACTTATGTCTCCAATAATATATCCCTTATATAAGATGGCTTAAGAAGCCTAAACAAATAGATTATTAGGAGACTGACGTCTCCAAATCATAACGATTCCCGATGGCTTAGGACACCCAAAACAGAAGTTGCAAGTTTCAGAGACATGTACACTCTGTTTCATACCCCTCTCTGTAATCATTCCGCCAACCTTTTCTTTTGGTCTCGAAGAGGAGGGGAGGAAGGTGTGGCCAGATGTTGTGTCTAAGTGCTTTCGATTCTCACACATTTACATATTAATTTCTGTTTTATGCATAAAACACATTTTAGAAAGGAATAAACTATTTAATAAATTCTGAGTTTTTTAATTTTTAATACAACAATATGAAAAATAATACAGAAATTTAAACTTTTTATACTGAACATTTTCTGAAAATTAATAAGTTACATGATAAATGCTTTAAATTAACAGTTAATTTATGTATAATTGAATAATGTTCATTTTGAACTGGATGCATTAGCATTTAATTCCAATAACTTAATACTGCACTTTTCTAATTTATCATTCACAGATGCAATTTCTGCATTAGCAAAAGACAGCATCATTTGTCCAACTTTCACATCACTCATATTATCATCACTGATAGCACATGCTATTTTTTTAGTTGCATTATCCAAAAGTTTTTGAGCTACACACTGATTATCAAGCAAATTTTTCTTTTCTTCCTCAAGTTCATTAATTTTTTCTAATAGGTGGATTGTTTAAACTTTTTTTCACTAGTAGCTTCTACATCTTTCTCGTCCTTTCTTTTCTTCTCTAATTCTGTTACATCTTTTGATTTTTCCATGTATGATGCATATTCTGCATGAGATTTCTGAATATAATGCATCATTTCTTTGATATATGGAATGGAGGAAACAGAATTGCCATGCATTCGAATAACATCATGACAAATCCGTAAACTTTGAACGGTTAATTCCGATAAAGAAGCTCTCTCCTTTGTCACAACATAATTGTTAGTTGAAAACCCTCTTTCTGGTTGGGAATTTACATTCAATAACGACAAACATGCTTTAACCACTCTAGAAAGAGTAGGATATTTTATATAACCACCAGCATCTTTTATATT
>JAPDSC010152392.1:1271-18505 GCA_026290005.1 Latrodectus geometricus
ATATAATGAAATAAATTATGCAGATATAGAGAAAATTAAACTTAATTATTAAGTATAAAAAGATTTATTCCTAATAGCTTCTTATTACTCAATTATAAAATTTGGTTCATGCATTTTTAGTTCAACAATTAATTTTTGAAAATGTAATGCATTTGTAAGAAAAATATGAAAAGAGGGAGAGACTTTGAAACAATTTATCTCCTGGAGCTGTGTTCAATTGTCCTTGGAGAAACTATTAAAAAATTACATTTAATGTTAAACTTACATACTATCATTTGAATTCAGTGATATAACAACCATTGTCACAAATTTAAACCCTCAAGTCACTTATTGTTTGTTGAAACTAATAAAAACACCTTTAACTGAACAATACAATCCTTTTACCACACCGCTTGTCAAGAATGTGACAGTTGGAAATGCTTGCCTACAAGACACACATGCTGTTTGTTGCTTCGTGGCTGTTATCAGGATGTTTTCTGAGTCATGCTACAAATTTGTGCTTCAAGAAAGGACCTCTTTAAAAATTTAAAAGTAACCGAATGTTCCCCGTAAGAATCACCCGTTGATTATGGTTGTCTTTCTTGGCAATGGTCTTCGATCAACTTCAAAGCAGGCGACGAAAGGAAACCTGCCATTGGGTCAGTGCCAGTCGGCTTCTGTGTATCAACAAGAACTTAATCCAACAGAAGAAAGCTTCTTGTTTTGAGGAATTCTTTCACTCGAACAGAACATTCTGAATGCTGCAAATGTTTTCCACATTCACAAACAGTTGAATGATAAGTCAGTAGATGATGAGTTTAACGGCTGGTGGCCAATGAATTGCCAATGTAAATCTTATGATTTTTTATTGTACATCATAATAAATCAATCAAAAAATTATTTTTATTTATGTAGGTATACATTATTGTAACTTTCCTTTAAACAGAGCATATTAGTTTTGAGATGTTTAACTTTAAAAATTTTATATTTTCTTTGTATTTTTAATTTTGTGATATTTACCATAATATTTCGTACATTTAGCGTATTCATTATGTTCATAATTCATAATATCATATTATTCAAGTCGTGAAACATGAATATCTAATTTCTGGAGATTGTTTTTGAAGTGTTTATCGAATAAGCATTCGTTTCTGGAATCTTATTTATAGAGCCGTTAAATATCATTCTCTTTTATGTAGTAAAAAAATGTTTCACACAAGATGAATTTTATATGATGAATTGTATAATTAAAAAAGTGCCGCCCAGCCTGTCTAGTGGTTAGCGTAACTGACTACGGATGGGAAGGACCTGGGTTCGAATCCCGGCTCGGGGCATAGATGTACTTTCTCTTTATCTCTCTCTGTGTTTCTTGTCCTTTCCTCAGATAATGGATGAGTGTGGACTGCCCTCTAAATGGGTTTGTGGTGGTGTGGCGTGGGCGATGCTACTCGTACCTCCGTGACTTGGTTCACGGGTGCCCACCGGGTAACGATAAAATGAGTAGAAGTTTCCGTCCTTGTAGCGGTAAATGGGCTAATGTACTAACTTGCTCAAAGATGCCCACCATTAGAAATAAAAATAAATTATTAGAAAAGTTTATATAATATAATTTACAATATGGAGGCTTCTTAATAATTCTGTTTAGACATCTGTTAACTATTTTATAAGATCTGTTACCCTGGTTTTTGTATCAGAAATGTATTTTACTATAACTTTTTTATTTTTAATTAAAAATTATGAATTTCTTTCACTTATTTAAATACAAAAATTGTCATAAAATTAGATATAAAATAGTTAACATAGTTTAATGCAATTTCAGAAATACTGGAGATTTAATTTAACTTTCAAAAACGTTATTACATAAAACAAAAACATTTTAAATTTACTATTAGTTCTTTCTTTTCTTTAAATCTGTATGTAGCAATTTTTCAGATATTTTAAGTTATGAAATCAGGAAGGCTTTCATGAATTGGTTTATTCTCTTAATTTAAACATTTTCCAAAAAGGATTAAAAATTTAAGCCATCGAATTAGAATGATATTAGATATTGTAACAATATTTCATTAAATTCGATTTTTGTCATCTTTAAGAAATTAGCAATTGATAGCTTATGAAAAAGATAAACGAGACAGTTATAATTATATGATATTTGCTGTTAATCAACATAGATTTTTGGTTTTTTGTTCTTAAAATGTCATTTTTATAAACCCTCAATAAATACCATCCTATTATATTATTTTATATAGGTTTTTTTTTATTTAATTGCCCTGACTTATTCTTTCAGAGCTGAGTGCCAATTTTTAGGTATTGAAAATTTTAAACTATCTATAGTAAAAAGCGATTAACATAAAAAAAAATTAAATGTGTGTATTGAATTAAGAGACTGATATCCTACATCATTATCACATGTAGTTAATTTGATTTTATATAGTTATTTTGGGCTATATATCACAGCTTTTGTTTTTTTAAATGGTAATTTGGAATCAAATGGATCAAATCAAATGAAGATGGGATGTAGTCATGTGATTCCAATTTATTACATAACCCTATCACATCATTTTATCCTGATTAATTGTAACTAGATAATCGAATATTTATTAACATTATCCATTTATTGTTAAATAGAATAATTCAATTAAAACTTATTCAATATTATTCATTTTCAAATAGTTTTTATGCTACAGAATTTTCAGTGTCGCAGTCAGTAGGCGTTCCTCATTTTGTCATAAGATTAAGCAATACAAATATTTTCACAATTGACTCTAATTGTGTCATTTTCCCATAAGATCAAAGCGATACCGCACAACCCCTCGTTTTTCTTTTCTTTTCTTTTTTTTTTCTTCCTTTTTTACATATTTCTTTGATTATTCGCACGCTGCAGCTGTTGCGGCAAAATGATCAACGCTTTCTCTAAGTTGCAGGGCGGTTACAGTTAATAGCCCATTTTAGCACTTTTTTTGCCCTTCTAATGAGTGCACGGATTCCATATTTTTCTATTTTTTTTTTCGTACCCCTGTTAGAGTTATGAGTAAGAGGGGGGTTTGATAAAAGCGCCCTTTTTTTTTGTCACCGATTCTGTGATAGTTGGGGAAAGCTGCGTAATGGGATGTTCTAACACAAGGGAGATCTTATGTTTGGTGAATATTCTGGAGTCTTGCCTGTAGAAAAACAGGACTCGTCAATGCTGCTTTATAAAAAGTGAGTTTTACCAGTTATGTATGAAAAAAAAAATGCCTGCAGTGACAAATGAGTTTGTACTGGAGCTCGAGCAAGAAATAGATCTGTGATTTTAGCCGGCAAGCATTCTTTTAAAAGAGATTCGGATATTTATAAAATCATATTTTCCGTGTATAAAGAAACATTGTTGCTTGGAACAGGAAGACGAATTAATTGTTATCATGTATCTGTTCATCACCTTGTCCACACTCAGTTTTAACTCTCGGTAGTTTGATTTAGGAAAAACATCTGCAACCCTATTTTTACATCTATTTCCAAAACATCAAAATTTAGCAGAGTCACGATAGTTTTAACTAAAGTTATCATTTTTTTTTCACCAGGATAAAACGCTTTTGTAACATTGCACCAGTTATAAAAAGCGCTAAATCTTGTAGTTTGATTATAAATAGAATAAATGTATTTTTAAAATATCGATGCATAAAAATAACTTTTGATTAAAAGGAATGAAAGAAACATGACAAATCAAATCTTTTTAATAAAAAAGGGTATACATATTCATTATAATCTGTTTAAGACATAATGAAAATTTCTAAATGGGAAAAGCTTAAATTAACAAATTAAGTAATACTTTAAAATTTAAAGGGCTTAATCTTTTAATTACCATTGGAAACAAAAATTAATTTCGGTTAAAGCATACTTTTTTACTAAATTGATACAAAATAAACAGAAATAAGTGCATATTGTTATTAACATTGAGAATTTATGCATATATTCATACAAAATTTTACTCATTAGAGATATGTATGTTTAAATATATTTTTAAAATTTTTATTTCATAGAATTAATTTGCAACCGACTATTTTTCAACCAATCGATTTAAATAGATAAGAATATTTATGCATATATACTAATTCATACAAAATTTTACCTATTAGATGTATATAAGTAGTGGAAAAATGAGAGTTCAACCCTACTTTTCGATGAGAGTTCAACTCCACTTTTCGATGAGAGTTCAACCCCACTTTTTGATGAGAGTTCAAACCCCAATTTCCGATGAGAGTTCAACCCCACTTTTTGATAAGAGTTCAAACCCCAATTTCCGATGAGAGTTCAACCCCATTTTTGAGTTGAATCATAAATTTTTCGAGGAAGATTACACTTAATATTCATACCACTTAAATTGATTATTGTTGTGTTGGTTTGCTACTCAATGGTCATTCTTCACTGATGATGGGTTAATTTGACCGGGATCTACGGTTTAAAGTGAATTCTGAACTACTACAAACATTTAAATCCAGGCGGAATTCGAACGTACGAACTACTGAACTGAAAGCAAGAGCGGTAACCATTCGGCTATCAGCTCAGCTGTTAACAGGTTGGGTTATTAAGACGAGATTCTTTGACTCTGAAGTCTTAGTTTAAACATGTTAAAATTTGCTAAGAAATTTAGCTTTATAAATTTTGGACATTAACTTGCTATATTACCTAGATATTAGTAATATGCTGTACTTTTCCTTATTAGAACTTACGTTTTGTGAGAAGAAACTAGTGTGCTCCACTAGTGACGTGTTTCTTTCTTAACGCGGGTTCAAAAATTTAAAGACTAGGTTAAGAAATTCTCATGCGATTACGATGATGAAATTTTCAGCAGATCGATATCAAAGATTTAACCTCGTTTTGGAAATTTTAAAGTTATATATTTCACCACATGTACATAAAATTAAAATATCTATACCTTCAACTAATTTTTGTGAGGATAAAACAATGTTTTTCCTAATTGGTGTAAATATTTTCTAGTTACTTAATCGTTTTTTCGTAGTTACAAAATCTTTTTATAATCATTCCTAACTGTTATCATTATTTTGATAACCATTTTTGACTCTCAAAGTGGGCAGCTGAAATCTTTTGTGAAACTTTTAATCATTCAATGCTTATTTTCCTTTCGGAAGAAACGGGAGAGCTGTATTCATGTGCCACGAAGGTGAATTCTGGAAAACTTCCAAGCACCCACTATGATGTATTTGTTTGTGAAAGATGAAACGTTCAATCAGTCTTCCATTATTCAACAATGAGACAGAGCTATAAACCTATCTCTCCAAAAAGCGTGATCTTTCCATTAGGCCTTGTTGAGCCCTAATTCGGTACTATGTATATATATATTTCTCTTCTGCCTCGGTGGTTTAGTTAGATTGGTCATTTGCTCTCGTTATCAGATAGTAATGAGTTCGTATCCCGACCCAACCGATGATCCGTCATGTTCACTAATGATGGCTGAGGTATGTAAAATATATCATGGTCGCAATGTTCTTCATAGGAAATGATAGTTGTTGGGGTGCCTGATCAATTCTGAGTGTCTTCTGCTTGGTCCTTGCTTCTAAACTACGAAGATTAATCTTCAAAATCATAATGGCACATTCACTGAGTGCCCCATTATATAAAGACACACGAGTTCAGCCCTATATAGTGCTGAAAGTTGGAAATCCTACTATAGTTGGGCATTATTATAACAATATATTTTAATTCCCATAATGCACTAGACGCTTGATTTTACGAATCTCTAATATACGAACACTCACGATTTTACGAACTCGAGACTAATCCCTAACATAATCCCATAGAAAAAATGTTAATTTTAACTGTTTACCGAAGTCTGAATTTGAAAACTGAGACTCTGAAAAATTTCTTTTTGCGAACTCATTTTGATAGAATTCTCGTTTATTTTTTTATCATCTGATTTTACTTATTTCTGGTTTAATTTCATGCTTGAGAAACTTGGTTTGGCATTTTTATTACAGAATCGTTTTCACTACTTGCACTACAGATGCTGAAATCCCGGATATTTTTTTTTAAAGCAATTAAAGAATTTCTCCCGCATATTCTAATTTTCTCTTATAGACTATGTATCAGAGTATAATCATAGCTTCAAGTGCAAATATTTTACAATGCTTTTTCAATAAGTGACCAGGACTTAGAATCGCCTTACGAAATTGATACTATAGCCGCAATGCGCTTATCAAGCTATGTTTGGAATAATGTTGCCGAAGTAAAGATATCTAGATCATTTTGGCATTCAAGTTTTATAAAAAAAACAATATAACTAAAATCCAGTAAAGAATATTTTACAGATAAATTGAGTGAAAACGTGTTATTTTATGAATTTTGACAAACAAACACACTACTACTCGAAATTTAATTTCAGGACTTTATGTATACATATATACATGTGAATTCAGATGTAATTTATACATGAGAAATATCGAATGATTGGGATATAATGAACAAGAATGATAAAGAATTACCCAAATATTAAATAAGAAGAAAATTACACAGCGCTGTGACCGTCTATAAAACTATCAGGTGAATGGCCAACAAGATTGAGGTTCTTAGTTTAAGAAAAAAAGAAGTAAAATATATGTGTGTGCTTTCTTCGTTGAAACAAATGAAAATGTGTTTTTAAAATATAACTTTGAATCAGATAAAGATTACTTTGTCTGGTTTTTCAGGAATAAAATGACAGTAAAAATTGTTTTAAATATGAATTCTATTTCATGTGTGTTTCTTATATAATGCATACAAAATATTTTTTTTTCTAATAGTATTTTATTTACTGAAAAAGCAGATTTTGATAAAATTATTTAGTTTAAAACTCTGCTACTTATATATAATTTTTTTCTATTTTACGAACTTTCAATTTTAAAACAATTTTTATACTATGAGTTCCTAAAAGAGCGTCTTCTGTATCATTCCTGAGCGCATGGTTCACTGTTTTCAGATTGTGCGGTATATAATTTACCAATCAAATTTCTCTAAATAATATTCAAAATCAAATTGTTTCGAATGTTTTGGTTCTAGCATATGTATATATTTCAGAAATAAAGATGAATTCACGAGTATATTAGTTTAGCCTTCGTGCATAAATGTTGAAATTATTTACTCAGGGAAATATAGAAGTTGTGAGATCCTTTTCAACCAAACCCTCTTTTAATAAGTTTAAATAATATTTTTTTAAAACTTCTTTTTGTCATAAGAACCAGTTTCGAAATTTTAATTAAAAATGTGTTTGATTTTTAAATAAAAATTCTCTACCAAGAATTTTAAAAAGATTAAAAAAAAAAAAATTAGAGTTCAATGAGTTTAAGAACCTTTAAAGATTGAGTTCGAAAACAATCAAAATTCTTTTTTTTATTTGCTTTTTCGAAGTAAAAATATCGTACGTATTGAATTTATAGAATTTTTTTTTTTCAAATTTAATTATTATGTTTTTGATGGGTTGAAAAATTCCAGCCATCGAAAATATTAATCGAACATTACTTTTTACTATCATTCCATTTTGGAAAATCCATTAGTTTGTTTTATACTTCAATAATCTGAGATTTCATCAATCTCTTTCGCTGTTTCTAAACGAAGACTCATAATGTACAGAATGATCAGAGATAAATTCAAACCGGAACCTTTGGAACTAATCTTGGTTGAGTTGAGTAATGCATAAAAAAAGAAAAAGCTTATTTATCGTCTGCTTTGAAGAAAATTCTTTCCTGAAAATCAGGTACATTTTAGACGTACATGAAGGGCGTAACGTATTAATCGCAGATAAGAAAACTGGTACCAAACAAAAGTCTTCTCTTGTCATATGAGAGGGTGTGGCGATATGAGGTACTCGATATTCTTAAGATAGACCTCCAGGCTCAGAGTTTTGTACGGTATATTTCTCTAAATCTAACCGCTGGTTCCGTATCAGTCATCAATTCTAAGCTTTGGTAATTCCCACACGAGAACAAATTGCTTTTTTCCATTCTAACTAACCGTCTGTCATTGACTGGTGGTCATTTTTCTACTGAAGGATTATTTTTATTACTTATAACAAGAAACTCTGAAATGAAACTCAGTTTACTTTGAACGAAATGAATCTCTGAAATGAAATGAATTGTAAGCATCCAGTTATATGTTATTAGTCTTACTTACAGAAAGAATATAAATTGCTCTGTGTAAAAGGTAGATTCATTTTTCAATTTTACTTCTAGGCAAGATTATGATCTGGAACAGTTTAATAAAATAGCTCGAAGAAAAGATTTTCTTTCCATGTAATTTAATAAAATATATATTTCTGAGGTTTCTGAAATTCCAGAAATGATATTTTATTTTATTAAACTATCTTATTATTTTTAAAATATTTTAGTAAAATAAAAAGTAATGTAATAATAATCTATGAAAATTACACAATTCTTCCTGAGTTCCATGACATTATCTTATAAAATACTTAAGAGCTAGTTCTTATGACATTGTAGAATAATTTAAAATATTCTAAAAAGCTTCTAGAATATTCTATATATTCCAGACTACTTTGGAATTTCTGAAATATTCTATACTTATATTCAATTCTAAAACAGCACAATAAAATGTAAGTATTAAAAATACTTCCGTTTGGTATGCTATACTACATTTTCTATAGGTATAGTGTAATAATAATCATATAGTAATAATAAAATTGTAATAATAATCGTAGTGTAATTAATTTGGATAGTACTACCACTAGTCATTCATATAGATTTTATAATGCTAAATGCAGGAAAATTTATTTACATGACATATACTTATAAATTAATTTAAATACAATTTTAATAAATAATTTCAAACATGAATTATATGGCAAGCACTACTGAAATCAGATAAAATATATATTAAGATTAAAAAAGTATAATGTTTTTTCTGGTGATGTACAAAAAATCATTTAAGATAAATTATTTTATATTTCATAATAACGACAGTATAATTTTCTATATTTAAGTGTGAATTTATTCATCCTAACCGAGGATCTTACATAAATGTTTGAAAGTCTTTGCTGTTTTTGATAATTATATGAAGATTTAATCTTAATTATGATTTGCTTTAAATGAAGCACAATATTGTATTAAAAAAAATAGCAGACACACAATTGTAATGGTAGACACACAATTGTAAATAGTAGACACACAATTGTAATGTATGGATATTTCACTTGCCAAATCGATTGATTCTAATTTTGAATTTCATAAATTTTTAATTAAAAAACTAAATATATAAATGAATTTTGGAAATATATAAAGCATTTTTGATTGTTCTGTATAAAATTATCTAGTCTTTAAAGTTACAACAGCATAGCAGTTGGTAACAAAAAACAAGATAACATGTAATAATATATGGAAACGAGATATCTGTTTTTCTATCGTGTTTATGGAAACAAGTAATTTTTTATGCATTTAGTTTATTGTATATGTGAATAAAATGGTGTGCATATATAAATATTGTTATCATTAAGAAATTACTTTTGAACTTTAACAAATGCAATACATTTATTTTGCACTGCATTTCTAATAATAAATTCAAGTCTTCTCAACACAACAATGGATTGATATTTAGTTAAACAATCTATTACTTATATGATTTTTAATGAGCAGTTACACAAACTTGAGGCGTGACAAACTCTAATTATTCAAAAATAATAAACATGGCTATTATATGGTGAAGTCTATTAGTGGGAATATTACATGAATTTAAGAATTTTAATGTATAATAAGTACATTAATTCAACAATCCGCAAAACATTTCCAGAAGCTTTATACATCTCCTCATTGTACAATCACATAGCCCAGTTTTGACATTTGGCGCAAGAAAATAGTTTAAGAGAACAGGAAAAAATTGAAAATTTCTATATTCTAAAGTATCCATTTGATACTTTTTTACTTGTATCGATTGTATGTTACAATACTAATACAAATAATATCAGCATAAACAAACCATAATAAATTGCAATCAGTTAGCCATATTGAATGATCTAATTGTAAAATATGATTTTACAAATAAAATTAATTTAAGAAAACACTTTTCATAGTGTCTCCATAACCAATATTATATTTTGAAAAAACATCAATCGGTAATATAAATTATAATGAATTAGTAAAAATATATATATTTACGATCAAATAAACAATTATTTTTCAAAATAAAAGATATGCTCAATTTTTAAAATATCATAATAAGAATTGACTATATTTTTATATCTAATAATAAATATATAATTTTTAAAATATCAACATATATCAGTAATAAAAAATAGACTTTTATGTCAAATCTCTCATATCGTGATTTCTTATTATATATAATTTAAAGGTTAATGTTAAGAACAATAACTTAAAAACAAAACCTTTCAATATAAAGTTAATGGATAGACAATTAATAGTTGTAAATGTTGTTTTTTTGTAATAATTAGGAAATATGAAGAGAAATATAACGTTTGCGTATATATATATATATATATATATACGCATATATATATTTTTTAATGAAATTTATTCTATAAATTTTGTGTTCAAATAAAAGCAAAGCAAATTTTAAAGCCTTACCTAATCTGAATATTTAAAATGAAGATCATTATATAGGGTTTCTAAATGAAGCAATTTTAACATTCAATGAATGGGTAATTTAGTGAAAAGGAAAATTCTGTATTCTTATTCAAAAGATGTATGGAATACATCGCAAAGAGCTCTTTAATGGGAAAAGATATGATTCGGAAAAAGAGATCAATGGAAGATTGAAATTAAGATCAAACATGTGTTTATTAAGGAAAACTTTACAATTCAATGGAAAAGTTGCAGAAATTGCCGACAGATGGCTTACGATATAGTCGCAGAATAGAATATGGGAAATAAGTTTACAATATCTGGGGGAATTAATTTTTGCAGGCAATTGTTACAATATAGAAATCAATTTGTTATAAATTGTGAAACGGTGGTGAAATATACAATTATATATATGTGTCCTTAATAACATAAAATTTGTATTCGAACAATATAATTTGTAGTTCTATGTTTTTAACTTGATTTATCATTACAAAAAATGGCTTATTATAGCGATTTATAAATACAACATCGTTTTCTTTCATTATTTTAAAGTAATTTTGTAATTTCTGTACTCAATTTTTTAGTACTTCATTTCTGTGAAATCCCTATGTGTTTTATATACCTATAGTGAAGTTTGCGGATTATTTAATTTAAAAGTAAATCATATTTGGAATTTATGTTAATGAAAAAGTTTATAAAGAGAAATCTATATCGACTGATGAGATGTATGGCAATAATTCTGCCCAACTCAGAAAAATAAATTCGTACAAAAAGTATTGCAAAAAATGAATTATATTTTCTAATTTATTGCCAACTCTAGAGCTAAAATTTCACAAATTTGGTCAGTAACTATTCTTTTCAACCATGAAAAATACAAGAAAGATTAGGTATATACTAGTCAAAAAGAATATTTAAAATAATAAGGTTTGCAATTTTCATTTGTTTTTCTTTTTATCTTTTCCTTTTGCCATTAAACTACGTGTTTACTTGAGCACTTATTAAGTATCTTCCCGAAAATAGTTATAAGTTATTTTATAATTCAAGACAATATTACTTTTTCCAGATATCAGTTTAAACAGTTTATGATTTATTTTATATTCCCGTAAAAGGAATATTTCTATTTAGATATTTCTATGAATTTTTTTTAAAAATAAACCAACGTAATTCAATATTATTATATATTATTTAAATTTCCTTCTTCAATCTGTAAAACCATTAACTCATAAAGTCAAATGTTAAAGCATAATAAAGAAGATAGTTTGAGTATTTTAAATAAAGAATGGAACACATTTTTATTCCTTAATAACTGTTTTACCATTTTTAAGTTTATTTATTTTAAACTTTATAATATCTGAGTGAGACAAAACATTTGGTTTGAATCTCAAGAAAAAATTATAATAACCATAATTGAGTTGTACTGTTTTATTGTCATAATTTCTAAATATTTTTAAATGACAATGTGAATCTAATGCATTATTTATTTTAAATATTATTAAATCTAATGCTTGCTTTTACTTAGTTTTACATTCAAATTGTTCTTTCTTTATTTAAGAATATTGAAGTTTCAATTATTATTTTAATGCTTGATTTCAAGAAATATTAACATATGTCAAGTACAAGCGTCACTATTTCATCCAACTACTTAGTAGGCATTGAATTTTAAGATCATATATATAGATATCATATACATCCTGTTGTGGACACCAGTATGTTACTTCTATCAGACTTATAGTCGGGAGATTAAAACCATCTATTTCACAGTGTGAAACTTCGTATTCAATTTCCTGCATCGTTGGATACTGTAATATGGATGAAGTAGTCCTACTTCATATGCAAGTATATTTGTCATGATGATAATTTAGAGACTACCTTGATTTTTTCTTCGCGACATAGGACAAAAAAGCCTATTATATTTATGAATACCCCCACTGTTAGTTAATGTAGTGAAATTCCCACATAGCCATGAAGCAAATCTTTCGCCTTTCGTGGTAACAAATGATACTAATATTTGTATGATTAACGATAGCACATATGCCTTGTTGCTTTAGGCAGCTTTAGAAGGTCCCAAACTCATAGGGGTTTTAAACATAAAAATTTCTTTAAATATAGTTGGGTCTGGATATTTGTTTTTGAATACTAACCTATTTTATGTGAAAATATATGATAGCATATTAATGGCAAAAATGTACATCAATAACAATATCATGGTATTTGATGACATCAGCATGGACAAAAGGACATCAACACGGAATTTAATGAAAAACATACCGCACCAATGCAATATCCATAATTCTCACAGAGAACTATTTTTGCAGTATGAGTTTCAAGGATTCTGGATCCTTTCTCTTGCATTCTAAAATAAAACAAAATATCTTTATATATAAAGTATAATAATGTACTGATATCAGCTGCAATCAAGTGATATCCGATCAAGTATCTCACAAAGAACTATTTTTGCAGTATGTGATTCAAGGATTCTGGATCCTTACTCTTGCATTCAAAAATAAAACAAAATATCTTTATATATAATGTATAATAATGTACTGATATCAGCTGCAATCAAGTGATCAGCAGGAAATTACCATTGTTCAAGAGTCATCTTCTTGTCTGTATCATGTCAAGAATATCCTTTCTTAATCTAGTTTCAACTTAAGAAAAGAAGAAACTCATTGGGAAGTCAATAAAGAAATAACAAAATTATATTCTAAAAATCGAGGCGTGGCGCAATCTATAATGCAGTCCCCTTCCTTACCGTCTTGCCTCAAACAAAAACAAGCTTTCACGGAAGGTTGATGACCACCTTTACACGAGAAAGGTTAATTTGAATATGCAATCCGATACCCAAGTACCTGAAAGATCCGAAGGCTAATGATGGGGCATCCACTCCTGCTTAATCTTTTGTCCTTCTGTAAAACGATATGAACAGATCGGGGAATGATTAATTGAGATTATTTATATTGGGAGTGATTGATATTTTATTTTTCTTTTCAATGAAGAATACATATTTCATACACAAAGAAAAATAAATAAGGCGGATTTGGTCTCTATGAAATTAGAAGAAACTAAGCGCAAATATTTTCGTATAAATTACTTTTAAAGTATAGTTAATATTGCGAAAATAGTTATTTGCAACCTTAAATTAATATTTTAGAAGGATGATCGTTTTAATCAGAAAGAATATCAATTTAACCATCGAAAATCAATTCAATTAAGTTCGAGTAATAAATCTGAATTTTCTTGAATTCAAGCATGAATCTGTTGTATACTTTGAGTACATTTGATACGAATAAATAAAAAGTAATTGTTACTTATGCCAAAAAATGAAATCTTTTAACGAATATAAAATATTGCATCAATCAATTGTCATGGAAAATAACATCAAAAATTGCATGTAGAATGAAATCTGAACTTTTTCCAATCTAAACATGAGCATTAAAAATCTCTCTTGAATAATTTATTCAAGCATAGTTCGATAAATGAAAAAGTTTTCTAGTTAGTTACGTAAGAATAAGTAATCTTTGAATATATATATATATATATATATATATATATATATATAGTAATAAAATTAAAATTATTTTTCTATTAATAGTGTGATGTAATAAATACTAAATGTGAGAAGAATTTTTCTTAAATTTAAATCCGAATAATGTGATTATCACAAAAATGCGAAGATATATTTTTACATAACTAATCTTTTAGCTTATATTTTTACACGTTTTTAAAAAATTATTCTTTAAATGAATAGAAGTTATATATTAGTTCACATAAAAAAAAATTAAAATCAGTATAATTCTTATATTTTTTCTTATCTAAATCCATATCAAACTAATCCGTCGTAACACTTTTGTAAGTACATCTCAAATAAAAAGTAAGATTATACTTAAGGTCATTGTTAAATTATTAATTAATAAATTATTTGATAAATGAAAAGTAAAAAAATATGGTTTTCCGAAGCATATTATTTACGTATATTAAGAACATATTGATCAAGGATAAATAAAAAGACATAATTAAAATAATTAAACTTTCATTTTTATTGGAAAGTATTGTGATTTATGCCGAATTATATTCATTTATTAGTACCATAGCATTTTTATTATTCATTTTCAGAATATTTCAAAAATTGATAACTTTACTTACAGATAACTTTTTATTATTTATAGTTACTTGATATACATAGTTATTAGTATTTAATAGTTATCATGCAATGTCTTTTTATGTGAAATCGCAATAAATTAATATTTTGTAACTATAATAATTATATGTTAAATTAAATTATTAAATTAAAATATGTTAGAATCACAATGATAAAAATGATTCAGAAAATATTACCACCGAACATTTTTGCTGAGTAATAATTGTTTAACTGCAACTTTACTTAAGAAATTTGCAATATGCTTGAAAAACTTTCAATCAACGATCGAAATTGTTTAAAGAAGAGATAGACTTGAATATTTAGGAAGTCAAATATTTACAATAACTACAATTCTAACTAAATTTTATTGTGATTCTTTGAGAGCAAAAATATCTTTTAGACGATTTAAACTTATTGCAAAATATTTCGCCTATTAAAAATATTTTAAATCATAATTTCAAGTGCATTAATATAATTTAAATGAAAAATAATCCTACTTTCTTTTATTGAGATTAATCGATATGTTACCGTGAAAGACCGAAATCAGAGAATGTCGACATTCACCGGTGAATGTCAACACATACCAAAAACGTTGGTGAAAGACCGTACAATTGATTACATTTCTTGCACTTTCGGACCATCGCCGGTATATGTCGACAATCACAGACAAGCTTTGGTGGAATTTGAAAAGATGATTAAAGAGCTTGAAAAGGAGATAACAGAAGGCAACGTCAACAAAGAGGTGCGGCCTAGTGCACGTTGTGTTTTGCTAGAACACAAGGTCAACAGAGAGGCGAAAAGATAAGAAAATGCAAATCTGCATTTCTCCTCTCCGGATACGGAGAGATGAAACGCATATTCAAGATTCACCATTAGTGCATTGTGGATGTCGACATTTGCCGGTGTAAGTGAGAAATGAGGATATCTAGCAAATATTTCGGACATACACCAAGCGACTACGTGAATGTTGACATTCACCAGCGAATGTCGACATTCTCCAGATTTCGGACTTTCACGGTAACAGATACACACACAAATTCAAGAATAAGGAATTTTTCAAAAAAATTCACGATTCAAAACTTAAAACCTCGCGTTTTTTTTATATATTTACACAAATGTAATGATATTTAAATGCTTATCAGAAAAGTTTTTTCTAGAAAAAGACCAAAAAGAGAAATGGCTAGTGTTCAAAATGATATAAGATTTTTGAAACTAAGCAACTGGGAAATAAAGAGTCGAGGTAGAATCACTTACAGAGGTGGCAGGTTAAACTCATCTTAGGTTATGGAATAATTTAAGTTAAATGGTCCACACACACACACACACTAAAAACTTAATAAATTATAGCGTTTTTATATAATATATTTTAATGTGTTTGTCATGTGGGATGACTTTTCCCGCAATGCACAAATGTATTTATTTTTATGAGTTTCGGGGGAAGCGTGAAAATAAGCTGATTAAAATTGAAATGTTAAGTAATTGTTTTTAATTTGATTAGAATCGTATTAAAAACTGATCTCCGGAAATGCTGTCCAATGCTAATTCAGTAAGTGTAAATTGTAACACAGTATCTTTAAATTTAATTAGAAAAAAAAACTGCATTCTTATTTTATTTATCCAGCTGGTATAATATAGTCAAATACCGCTATTTCGAATGCCGATAACTCAAAATTTTTAATTTCCCGAAATATTTTTTTCTTGCAGGCTAAGAGAAAATTAATGTTCGGTATTTCAAGGTTTCAATATCTCGAATGATTATAGAAAAGTGCTCTTAAAATTTCAATACCAATGTCCTCAATTTTAATTAATTATTAATTATGTTTTACTTCATATTTTACTGAAGAAATTCTAAAAATTTTCAAGATTTGAATTTAAGTAAAGTTACGAGAAAAGATTTATCATATTTACACACATTTAAAATTTTATTTTAAAATTTTACCTTTGGTGTCATTTTAAACATTCTCATAAAATTCAAACAAATAAAAATGTAATAAATTGGTAACAGAAAGTGGAGTAAAGAATAATAACCACCATACATATTTTTAATGAGCGTTATAAAATTACTTTAATTAAAATGCTAATTTTAATTTATAGTATTCATTATAATTTCAATTTTGGAGTAAAAATATTTCTATAAGTGATACTTTTGTACATGAATTTTATTTCTGCTTTAATTCTATATTAGTTAAAATATAGCTGATATCCGAATGGTTTGAACTCTAGTTTCTCATTCAAAAATTCGTGGGTTCGAATCCCACTTAGGAGAAGGATGTATGTAATGGTTGAACTTTTAAGCTCTACATTTAGATCTAATTAGTTAGATAGAACAAAAAACGATCGTTGAATGAAAAACTTAATTTTCATTTAGTGTAAAAAGTTTTTTTCTTAAATTTTGAATATATTAAATGAATAAATCTGAATTAAGCAACTTTGAATCTTATTTGATGTCAATTTTCGGTACCTAAGCCAAAATAAATAACGGGAATATTTTCTGGTGAATGAGGAAAAATTTGTTTACATAAGAGTATGAAAGTTTAATTCAATGTTTTTATAGATCATACATA
>JAPDSC010152397.1:0-20045 GCA_026290005.1 Latrodectus geometricus
TAATTTGTGGGTTTGATTCTCACCTCGGGGTGGTAAATGTTGTAATGGGAAAAACCATTGGTATAGATTGAATAAGCTCTCATTTTGAGTTTTGTTGTTGTTTGTCACTCAATGGTCATCTTTTGAACAAAAGAGTTGGCTAGATCAACAGTTTAAAGTGAATTTCGAACCACCGCGAACCTCCATGCCGAAGATGGAATTCAAACCCATGAACTATTGAATCGAATTCTAGAGAGCTTATCATTGTATAAAATGACAATATAACGACAAAAAAGCCCATTATTCCAAATACCATCTTTATTGAAGGATATTTTAACAAAACAATGTTTAATAAAAACTCATGTTACTGAGATTTTTTGTGTGTGTGAACTTATTTAAAAATGCAATAAAACAATATGATTTTATTTTAAAATAGTTAAAAGGGTTTAATTTGTCACTCTAAAAATTTGAAAGAAGACAAAAAAAAGTTCCTCTAGTAACTTCTAGTTTAAACTGGAATTTGAACCATTAAACACACTCAAGTTTATTATGGAAGTTGAATTTCTGAAAACGAAATTACAGCATTAAACACTGACTTTATCACTCAGTCACAAAATAGAAAATAAATTCGAACAGTACGTGAGTTATATGAAATACATCTTTACTCAAAAATATTACAATAGTTATAACAGGACACTTGATTGACACAAAACACAGCGAGGTATTTTTCTAATAATTTGTTCCAATAATGAATGTCTAATAAGTTCTTACATACGGACTTTATCCGGACGACTAACTTAAATTTGTAATTCTTTAAAGCATAGATGTTTATTGAACTACATTAAAAATCTATGCTTTAAACTGTCGCAAACTACGAAGAATATTTCATTGTACATTCTTACAAAATGTTCAGTGAGGTTGGCTTGACTAAGAACGGACCCATTAATAAGAGATTGACTTGCTTATCTAAAATCGATCAAACTACTATAATGTACAATAAAAGTTTAATGGACCTAAGTTTTTATGGATTGATTAATCACTCTTTAATTTTTTTTCACTTCAAAGTGTGTTCTCAAGGCATCTATTGCTTAATTATTATCGACAGCATTAACCAAGTAAAAAAAACACTCATTTACTATTAATGAGAAAGAATTTTAAATAGTCAGACATAAAACCTTGACAATTGACAACAAATTAGGGATAAAATTGCATGAAAATTACACTTTAAATAATATAACAATATGAATTAGTATCACAATAACTATAACAGAACAGCAAGCCTGATTCGCATTTTTTATAATAACATCAATTGATAAAAAAAGGATATTTATTATAAAGTACCAATGAAATTAAAAAACTGCTAGTTCTAATTTGATTTTGTTTGTTAAGACATTTTTTTTACACACTAAAACGAATTTTAATGGTATCTACAATTTAAAATGTGAATCCCAAGTAATTAAACAGCTACCTACACAAAACTGTATACAAGAACAAAATCCTTGCACGATTAATCTAAAAGATTTTATTTTGATTATTCCCCCACAAACCTGGATTAACGATTAGGAGTAATTTGGTATGAAGATTAGATTCCCAAAATATAATATGGTAATATAAACTAGGATCACATCAACTATAACATAATATAGTTTGTATGACTCACAATCTTGATAACGCCACTCATGAAATTTAGACTTCTAGTTATTTGGTTTAGTTTACTAGGATAATTTTTTCATACAAATAACCTTTAATGGTATCTATAGATTAAAATGAATTAAAATATACACGAAGTTGTCGAGCCAAATTGCAAAATGATTATCGATACGTATTTGTATTTAATTCGTTGGTTCCGATTGTAATTCTGACGTAAATGATTATAATAATTTGATTTTTTTTTTTTTTTTTTTTTTTTTTTTTTTTTACTTTAAACAACTACCAGTGGAATGAATTTTCGTTACCAAAAAGTGACTGTTGAGTAACTTGAATATCAGTAGGGCTCGAACATAGTGAGACAAGAGATTCCTACAAATTTTAGATTTGATTTTAAGGAGTTTAGTATAGCAAAACTCATAAACATTCTTACAATTCTTGTATGATAAAACTATATTGATTGCGATGAGAAAACATTTCACGATTAATCATTACTATTATTATTTCTTTGCTGTCTTCACAAGAATAGCGAATACTTTGTACAAAATTAATACAAAATATAAAGAGCAATAATTCAAACATAAGGAATTATATTTTATCATTCTTGATGTTAAGATATTATCAAATGCAAAAAAATTTCTACATAAAAATCTATTGTGTGTATCAATATATAGATAAGATATTTATAATAACTGTGAAAAAAAAAATCCTATTTTTTAAAAGAATATCGACTTAGCTTAGATGAATACTTATCACTAAAAATTTGATAATCACTTTACATGCTAAGTAGAATCAGAAAAGGGGGGAATGTACGTATCGGCATGTAAAATTAAGTACGTGAATTTTAGCACTTGTTTAAAGATCTTGCATCCGATATTTTATTTTAGAAATTTTATTCATGTCAAAGTTTTGATCTATAAAAAGAACATTAATTCTGACAACAAGTATTCCTTGTCAGCCATTTCCATGTTTATAAAGGTGAAAGATAATATGAAATCACATTTTTATGACTATTATAATGAAGAGAAAATTCTTAAGAATCGCAGTATAAATGCATTTAAATTCCTGTATATTAAACAGAATAAAATTTTAACGTCCAAAACGTATATAAACATATTCAAATTTTGTTATATATTGCGCTAAATAATTGACAATTGAGTGAATGGTATATTTTCTGAAACTCATTGTGTGGAGTACATGCCAAATCGGGAATGATTACAAAGTAATTGGTAAGAAAAAATGTTTTCAAAACCTCAATCCAATTAAACAAATGTTTGATACACCGAGTGATTAAATAGAGGGCCCCAATGATTTCCCCCACAGAAGATTGTAATGACTAATTAGACGAAAAACAAATATGCAGACTATCTTGAGGGATTTGCAGAGTTCTTGAAAAAATTTACACTTTATACTCATAACTCGCATGGATTGTAAAACTTTTAATGGCCTTAAAACTTTAAATTTCCTGTGTAATTTGCTTCCCATGTTTTACAACCATAGTTTGTTACTGTCTTTTAATCACAGTTCATTTAATTCAAGCATAACTCAAAACAGTTAGTACTTACCTTTGTTGTACTATTATTTACAGGGATGGCTTTATTCTAATGCTGTATGTAATTTCTGGAGTTAGAGAATCAATACTAGTAAATTCTCATCATATCATAAACCTAACAGAATCCATTATCTCAACAAACTCTATCAAAATTTAATGACAAAATACTATTTTTTTTATTAGTACATAGTTTATTATCCAAAAAATCCAGCAGCTTAAATGTTGGCAATGTAATAAATACACTACTGGCCATTAAAATTGCTTCACCAAGAAGGCGACATGCTACAGACGTGAAATTTATACGAAAGGAAGAAGGTGCTGTGATATGCAAATGATTAGCTTTTCAGCGCATTCAGACAAAGCAGGAGCCAGTAGCGACACCTACATTGTGTTTAAATGAGGAAATTGTTCAGCCGGTTCCTCATACACAAATTGCATTTGAACGTTGTTGCCTGGTGAAAAGTTGTTGTGATGCCTCGTGTAAGAAGGAGAAATGCGTACCAGCACGTTTCTGACTTTGATAAAGGTCGAATTGTAGCGTACCACCCTCCCTCAAAGTCCCCTTAGAGGGCGCAATACCCCAGCCCGCACATGTATTGATGATGCTCTCTGCGAAGGGTTCATCAGGCATTCGGGCTTTGTGTTGTGACCATCTTTAAAATAAATTTGGAATTAGGCATACGCAGCGAACATTTCAAGCCTTACACTCATTTCCCGAGTAGGAAATCCGCCTGCAGCGTCTAAGTCTAAAGTACTGAGAAATGTACACCAACAAAGTTCATCAAAAATAATAATAATGAATCCCAATACTTTTCTTACGCTGAAGCACAACAAAACTTGTTTCATCAAATCAATGATATAATTTTCAATGATGGAATGCTCCATTTGCCAATTATCATTGAATGTTCTGGACCAAATCATCAATAAGAGATAAATTATGAATAAAATCATTCCAGTTGAAAAATTAAATGATTTTTGGAAGTCCTAAAAGACATCATTAGGAAGAAAACAGTTTTCAGCAAGATAATATATTAAAAATGTGACATTTTTATAAACTTAATTTACAGAAGTACGTTGAATTATTATTTTATTACCAGAATTCAATTACGAGCATTGATATTAAATTTACCTTATAAAACCATATTGAGACATTTCCACATTACATATTTTAATGCTTAATGTGACCCTTAATACACGCTTCATTTCAAAAAATAAATAACAAACAGAAATATGGTAATAAAATGACAGCAACTTAATGAATACAAAGAAGTTATCACAAATTGTAGAAGAAATAAGAAGGCAATGTCCTGGAAAACAGAGGAAAGAATTATTATTTTTGAAGTCAGCAGCCTGAACAATGTGTATAACTTGGCCTTCAAAAAAGTTCAGTACTAAAATTGAACAGTAAAGAATAGTACTGGAGATGCAACACAGCAATAATTCATAGTTGAACTCACAGACCATTCGATTCAAAGCTGTGTACAAGGTATTGTGTTACTACATGGATTACATAAATTTGTGCGTTATCGTCTATAAACCTGGCATTAGTACTCAAGAGTGCTAATAATGGACAAACATGTGCTTCACGAACTGTATCCCGGTGTTAGTGACCCGATAGGTAAGACATGAAAATTAATTCAGCAACCAACAAACTAACATCGCTGCTCAAATCATAAAACCAGTACACTGTAATTGTGTCTTTAAAAGACATTGTGAGCATTATATCGAGTTCATGTAATCCATCGTGAATCATTGTTTATACATAATCGGGACTCATAGCTTAACAATGGCGTCTAGAGAATGTGATTCAGAGACCGCGGTAACAGCGCTCTTTCATGAAATGATGTCAAACCATATAAACTGACGATTATAGTCATGCAAACTTCAGTAAACAGTTCATTTATATATTAACATTTCTAAAAACGTTACCGGACTTACAACAAGTTGACTGAATTCGTCTTATGACGCGCAACATATAGATTATGATTTTCAAGGGGGTTACAAATTTAAAGCATCCATTATCAGATTTTCGTGATACTGTATGTTCATTTTGATAAAAGTCATTCACAAGCGGCAGATAACAAAAAATTGAATCCATTCGATTGCAAACTATCATTTGTATTCCTTCAAATGCCATGGATGACTTATTTTCAGAAATTTGGAACATAGAAATGTGTAAAAGAACACTATGCAAACCCAGTAAAATAAACTAATAAGCTAAAAGCAATAAAATTAATACAATAGTAATAAATAAACGAATTGAAATATACTTATATTACATTTATCTCATTAAAGAGTCTTCTGTATAATTATGCAACTATTTTACTACGGAATTGTTTTCGCATTTCAATACGAGGAACATAGGTAGTAATGCTAGTTTTACTGTTCGTTACTTACTTTTTGAAATATATTTCATTGCTATTCTCTAATTTAACAATTATTTAAAAAAATTACGAGTATTTTATTATAGTTTATAGATATTTATATATTAAACTATATTAGTTTCGAGTATATTACTTTCTAATAAATCGCATATACCTTTAAAAATTAGTTACAAAAATGCTATTTTTGTTTTAGTAGAAAACAACAATATTTATAACCAACGAAAACCCTGTGTTTTTACTGAAATAACATAATGTGAAATAAGAAAAATAGAAAATGGAGATGAAATAATTTATAAGATTGTTATGTTAACAAAAAAAAAAAAAAAATCGCATAACCACAGCACATTTTATTAAATAATAAAACTTTCAACATTTTCTTTCATATAAATTGAAATAAGGAATATTAATATCTCTAAAAATGAGATATTTTTAAAATCCTAACAAAATATTTCAAAGTAATGTGGATAAAAGATAAAAGTGTAACTTTTGCTCTATTTTCAAATGATTACGAAAAAAACATTTAGTTTTATGTCATTTGAGAATGAAAGAAATATTACACTTTATTTTTTAAAAAATTATACCCATAACAGCATTTGTATTTTAAAAACATATAGAATTTAAAACAATCGGTAATTTTTGAATGAAAAATTGATACTTTTATTTGAGTTCATAAATTTATTTAAAAAAGGCATGGAAGACATCAAGACCCATAAAATTTCTGTAATTGAAAATAAAATAGTTAATATGACCAGTATTTTTTATTAATTCTTTCGATATAGTTCATAAATTTTTTCGTCCAAAAGTGAAACATGCCGTATATCGATTCGATTCAAATCAAATGCTAAAATATATACATCAGTTTCTGTTTCCCTTGGTGCAAAATACATTACCTCTTATATAATCGTAAGTTTATTATATGTAGGACAAAAATGAAGGCTATATTTTAAAGTTTTTCTCTGTCATGACATGTTGAAAAGTACAATTAACAAGATAATATATTTTTTAGCAATTAAAAAGTTTCTCCATCCCCATTTGTTCTGGCATAACCTGCTTCTAACTGACAAAAATACAAAATCCTGTTATACAAGATCACCAAGGTTTCAAGAGTTAGAAAAAAACACACATCTTTATATTTAGTGAAAGATACGTTATACTGCTTACGTTTAAACCTACTTTGCAAATTCTTATTTTTATGTTAACCCGTAATAGAAGCAATCAAGAGGTACAAGGCGAACAAAATGCTTGTCTTGACAAATGATTTCTATTCCTGGTTTATAAAGCAAAAGTCATGTAAATTTAAAAAGTCATGCAAATTTAAAAAGTCATGTAAGTTGATGTAATGAAGTGGACGCAGACATATTCTCTTGTAGCTCATTCAGACTTGAATTACTTATTTCAAAACGGTAAATGAATCGAAATATCTAGGAGCCAGAAATCACTCAACAAATTTAACTCCAAATTTTACAAAAGAACATTGGCTGTTTTGCTTATAACAAGAAGTAGAAAAGGCAAATTAAACCAGTCTCGGTAAATAAAATATCAGCCATAAAGGAATCAGTAAAAAAGATTTCTAAACAAGAGGAGGGGAATACAAAGATATATGTGATAATTTATTAATAAGTTGTGTTTGAATTAATTTACTAGAATGTGTTGAGGGGACCATGATATTTAAGTTTTAGTGTTGGCATCAGCATTAGTTATAATTTTATTATAGAAAAATTTTCTAGAAATAATAAAAATGTAAAAAATTTCAATGAGTAATTAGTGGCCGTTTTAACAGCAAATGTTGGTATATGTACTGAAAATCTAAGTTGAGAATCATTCTTTGAAGGAAATCAAAAAACATTATTTATTTTTTTTATATTTTCATGATGAAAAATGGGGTAGAAGATACCAATTAGGGTGTTGAACTAGTTAATAATGATGAAAAATTATTATCAGAGTAAGTTAGAGCTCCTGATGTCCAATGGTAAAACTATGCTCTTCACAGTGAAAAATACTTGGTTCAATTCCAAATTACTGTTGATGTTGCACGTGTGTCTTTAAAATGCGTATTTATCGGAGTGGGTTGTTGGGAACTTTTCCCAGTTTCTTCCTTCTACAAACGTAAATATAGTCAACAAGCTATGAACATTCTAAAAGGTAAGATGGAATGGATTTTATATGGCTTCAGCAGAATGTTCATTGCGTGGGATCAAATCCGTTGTTATTATAATATGCACCAACAATCCTTAATTATAATAGTTCATTATGAAATTTAACTGGTTGAGAATAAAATACTAAAATGGACATATTTTAAAGAATATTCAATAGAGAATCCATTTGTATAATTTGGAAAATAATTATGAAAATTGCATGTAATGGTTTCTTAAGACAATTTGTTTCAGATTAATTTCTAAACTTTTAGCTATTTAAATTCGCAATAAAGAAAAGTCATAAATGTAAATTTAGTAACATAACATCCACGATATACGCATAATTTCTTTATGCAAAGGAGACTTTTCTGTTTAAATTCATGGCTGAAAGAATTTTTTTTTTTTTTATGTTTTTCAAAAATGTTGTATTATTTCTAAAAAATATTGTAATTTTAATAAAGATAATATAATTTTCAGAAATTCTAGAATATTTCAATCATAAGAGCAGATTTTTATTCGAGTTTCAATTTTAAAGGACAAATAACTACCTAAAAATAATATGAATATTCATTTCATATAGTTTTGATTTTCCATAAGTTTTTGGGAGCATTTGAATGAAAAGACCGCACCGGCTGAATTCATTAAATGAAGCACTCATTTATAAAAACTTTGTTCAGAGCACACCAGTTAAATTCATTAATTGAAACATTCATTTATAATAACTCTCTTCAGCATAATATAGTCTTTTATATTACGAAACAAAAGACAGAATTATATAAAAATCAGTATTCATGCCTAAAATATCAAAATGGGCGCATTGTACAGCTTATTATACTGAAAAAGCTTTCTCCTCAAAAATGCAAACTGAATTTTACATGGAATCCGAAGAAGAACTCACGAAACACCAATCAAGAAATAGATAAATTACACAAGACGTGCACTTAGTTATTTTTCACCAAGGGCCATACGCTCTCGCTTTCATCATCATACACAGCAAGGAATTCCCGGAGAAAATTTCCAAAAAGAAAAATAAAAAAAGCCCGTAAAATAAAATGAAGCCCGCCCTTTGGACATCACGTCTTTGGGACTCATTTGAATGAAAAACGACCCGAAATTCCAAGATTTAGGAAGAGTTTCTCAATCTCCTTAATCGGTGGGAGTGTATTGAAAAATTCAGTGTATAGTCCACCACCCCTGAAAAATGTTCATAGAGGTCCTCTCTACTCTTTTTAAACATAATAGAACAAGTTCCTTCTTGAATTATCCACACAACAATCCTCTACAGGGTCGTTTTCCCTATCATATTCATCACGTGGGCCTTCAGTTTCTTTGTGTTTGCAGCAAGTATGTAACTCGAAACCTGGCAGGTTCGGCCTGCTATCGATGAAAAATAGGTTTTTTTCCCCTTTAAGCGCCGGTATGTGGAATTTAAAATCCAAGGAGATATTAAGAAGAATTATGTTAACGCTGAGCTTAAAATGAAAAAAATAAAAAAATAAAGGAAGGTAGGGTTAGTTACCGAAACATTTCTCTTCTTCTTATTGTAACATTTAAATGATTACAGTAATATATAACGAAAATATGCCAAGTGTGCTTGTAATATCCTCCATGATATATTCGCGTGATAAATATTTTCTCATAAGCATTTCTGCGCTTCTTATTTCGGTATTATCATGCGCGGATATAATGGCGCGTTTTATTTCTCTTTAATGGAACACCAATTCGAAATAAAAATGTAGGGAAATTTAAAAGATAATAAAGTGTGCAGAAAATAATTAGTCAAGAGCAACATTAGAAAGCAAACCAAGATAAGTCATGATTAAGAGATGGTTAAACGAAGTCTTTACAACTTTTATAACTGTAAATTTTATTAAAAAAAAGTTTCTTTTATTCATATAAATAGTAATCAATAAGATTACAATAAAGAAACACAGATAAAAGAAATAAATAACAATAAAAAATTATCTAAAAGAAATTTTGTTGAAATAAACCCATTTCATTAAATACACTCATCTCTTTTTTTATAAAGTGCAAACTACAAACGGTCTAAAACATTAATAAATAAATGCGACTATAAGTGTAATTTGTAACTAGTTTAATTTTATAAAGCAACACAATTCAGTCTCAATCATCTCATTTCACAAAAACACAGGAAGAAAAATTTTGAGTCTAATTAAAAATGTATAATACCTGCCAAAACCATCTTTTCTTTCAGATTTAAACCTCGATCTAACAATGTGAAAATTTAAATGCTAATTTATATTTCACCTAACACTCTTAAAAATTCCGAATGTGGTTTCTTTAGTTATTGTTTTCATTCAACTGTTATTTTTTGTACATTTAGACAGTTTAAAGTGGAAGCAGATCTGCTACAAGTGTTGACACATAAGGTAGAAATTAACCCACAAAATGCAGATTCCTTAGAAAATTATTGTTTTAAATAAGTTTTCAATAACAATACAATTTTTAGTTTCGTTTGTCATAGAACACATTTTTGAGCATCCAGAGTTATTAGATAAGAACATAGCTTAAAGTGTATACCGAGTCAATACAAACATTCAATCGTTGAGGCGGGAATCGAGCAATCGAACACACGAATTGTTGAACCGAAGGCAAGACAGCTGATAAGTAGGCTGCCAATTCAGGCACTTCGAGTGCGTGCTTCTTTTTAAGTGTTCATTTAACTAAGATTTTATAAATTTAGTTTCACATTCTTAGTGAAAACTTCCCAAATTCTAATCGATACCAATAAAATTTCATGTTTAAAAAACAATTTCATTGCATGAAAAGGAAAAAGTAACTTACAAGGCAAAAAAATACGAAAATGGACAAAATCAATTGATTTGTTAATCACTGTAAGTTTATTTCTTGAACATAAGGAACTAATAACAAATTCGATCAAGATCTACAATTTGAATTGATTCCGAACCATTACAAAGGTCTTATATGTATACACACACTCTAAAAATGTAGACGAAACCTTAAACTATTAAATTTAAGAATATAGAAATAACTTCTAAAGTAGGAACTTGGCACGTTTGTAATCAGAATTAACGTCATTATATTAAATACATTCATAATGATGATATTGCCTTAATTCGTCAACGTAAATAACATTAAAGTTGTTAAATAACAGAAAAAAAACTACATATAATATTTTTTAATGAAATCCTTAATGGCAAGTAAACAACGTAAAATATAATTAATAAAACTTAGAAATTAATGGTGAATGAAGTCGTCGCATGGTTGACGCCGAATTGTTTCTAAAAGAAAACAAATTATAATTTTATACCTTACTGTCATATGTATACTTTCATAAACATCCATCATTTTCTTTAAAAATTGAACTTTCGTTTCTTGAAATAATATTTGCGCTTCTTTGCATGATTTTTTCTTTATTGGTGAAATAAATCAAGTTGATATAATTCATGTTCAAAATTAAAGGAAAAATGGTTAAAAAAATCTTAGTATATATTTATAATATAAATTTAGCAAAAAACAATATGCTAAACATTTCCATCATCATCCAAAGTTAGATCATTAGCTTAGTACTAAATAGAAATAAAAGAGGAAAATAACAGAAACACGTGTTACAAACCTTTCTTCCACTCAATTTCAATTTTTTAGCAATAGAAACTCTAATATAAAAAAACAAAATTATAAACGAAATCATACGCTTATTGCAACTACAACAAACAGCGGAATGAGACAACTTTAAGCTCGTTTCACTGATAATGACACTTGTTTATTTTTGACAGCTATGTTTCTTTTTATGCAATGGACATTAAAAAGGTATCCAAACACGATCAACTTAAAGTGAACTTGTTCTTTTATATAATTTTTGGGCATTATAGGTTATGATGGAAATTTCCACCATTATGCAAAGAAGGGTTAATAAAGTTACATAACTAGATCTATATGAAAGATAACATACATTTTATTTTAATCAAAACAATAGAGTTTGTGAACGGAAACTTACATTCAAAATAAAAATAAAAAAAAAAGGATTCGCTAAAAATAATGAAGTATCTTTGCTTGATAAAAAATTGATAATTCCCAAATTTGTTATTAATGCCAAATTTTTAATCTGTTCCAAATTGTTAACTAAGCATATCGGAAATTAATAAGTAATGATTATATAAACAATGTTGAAAAATTTTCGGAAAAAAAAAAAAATGCTTTATTAGCTCTTAAAATTTTATCACCTTTTAAATTATTTTTAACATGTTTTAATTTTGATAGAATATGTAAGCCTGTCACAAAAATATTCTAAGAGAAATCAATTTGAAATTTAACTAACAATATATGCTGCTTAAATAATTTTTTTCACTTTATTCATTTTAATTAATAGAATAATAAAAAAAATGTATCCACTGCATAAAAATGCTAAGCAAAAAATAAAATTGTTTCCAAGTGAAATACGACTTTATTGAAATGTATATAATATCAATTGTATATAAATCCATATCAAACAATTAAACATTTTCTGGAAAAGTTCTACTTTTAAAATTACATTTAAAATGTGATTTACCTTAGATATTTATAAAAACTTCCTACTTAATTTATAAAAGTCATGCTTTAGAATATTTTTAATGTTAAATATGTGCACAAATTTAGAATTTTGTCAAATGTCATATAATTAATCAATTTCACTACAAAAGTATCAATTCAAAAAAAAAAATTCTGACCCAATTTAAGTAATTCACTTTGTGTAATGTACATTATAAACTATGTTATGAAATGTGTACTTGGTTAGTTGATTGAATAATGTATACGTTTTTAATTAGTTTATTTTAGCAAAAACTGCATAACGAGCAATTAATTGCATTCTAAAAATATTATTAGTTGTGCTTTCATGAATACTATACAATTTTATCAAATCTATATAACATCAAAATTTATTTGATTTAGCTTATTAGAATACTATCGCTAATAAATATCTCTTTTGCTTTCAAAGATGAAAAGTCCTAAAAAAATTTTTTTAATCGTGCGTTAGATTAAAAAAAAAACCTCAAAAAATAATTACAGTGATTATTTCCTATCATATCAAAGAATACAAAAAGAATGGTAATATTAATATAAGTTATGAAACATTTTTCATTAAAAATTAATAATCTTATTTATAAACATGAGTTAAGCTTTGCTTTTGATGCAAATTAATTTTTTTTTATTAAATATTTCGGCATTAGTCAAAATTACGTTCACAGTTTTAAGGTGAAGCCTCCATTTATCTATATTTTTATATGAAATGAAGAAAAATTTCTCTTGCACATCTCTCTTTTGGACAGGCATCAAAAGCAGGATATTAAAGTTGCATTAACAAAATACCCACAGGTTACACAAATGTATTTTTTTATATTTGCTGTTCTTCATGTAACCTCTGAATGTGGTCGCACATATGAATGCAAAATGAATAAAATATTAAGAGGGCGACGTAGCCAAAATATCTGCCAGTTGTCATGAGGCCGCCTAATGTCTTGCCAACAAGAATTAAGAGCAGCGAGCTATCCAAATGTTTCTACACCTATTCAATGACGTCTGACAAGAGCTGTTCCAAATAGAAAGAAAGCACACCCTGGAGGGAATGGACCTCCTTATAATGTACTCCATCTCCCGAAGTGTCATGCTCTGTAAAAATTCCTTTCTAAAAAGGACCGGGAGGAAGAAAAGAAGGGCCTCACGTCTTCTAAAGAGTCTGCCCTAAATCATAATATGAACCTGCCACGTCATTGTAAACGATAAAGTGCATACTTGGCAAGGATCTTTTTTAAATATGAGACTTTTTCCAGCCTTTTTTATTTTTCCTCACTCGCCCATAAAAGATGCAAAGATGTATTTTTAAGGACCATGACACTCAAACGTGCGCGACAACAACAACAACAACGAGGAATTCGTGAGACATTCCGTAACTTCGTCAGGTCCACGCGTTCTCGAGCGGATCGCAGTCGACCTCGGCGGATATCGTTTTCTTCTGGCAACACACGCCCACACACTCCCCCACCCCCTCATTCTGGAAGACGCGGACTGTCCATCGGGGTCATCAACATAAGGTCGGAGGAGAGGAAAGACCCTCGTGGAAGGAGGTCCCCACCCCCACGAGGGATCTCCGAATATTCAACGCGCCGCCCCTGCCGATGCATATGCAAATTTATCCTCCTCCATCGCCCAATTGGAATTTGCCTATGCTCCGCCCCCGCCACCGCTAAGGGTCCAATGGGAGAGGGAATCTCGCGTGGCTTGCCGGCTATTGATCGCCGCACGTGGATTTTGGTTTGTGCCAGCACGCGCTTTACCCCCTCATCCCCTATTATTTCACAAAAAACCCCTATGCTTTTCTTCTCGTCCCTCCCCCACTCCTCTGAAGGAGTATACTAACTGGAGAGACAGGAAAGCCAAGAGCAGAGAGGTAAGAATGAATAATAAAAAAAAGTAGTCAAAGTGGGCCCCCTCTTCATATTTGACAAAAATAAATAAAGGGGGAAAAAAAAAAAACGAAGTTGAGGGTAGGCATAAGGGCCTCGCTCCTTTTGAACTTTTTCTTGATATTTTTCGGGGGGTAGGTTGTTGCCTACCCTACACACGGCGGAACCTTTTTAACATTTTTTTTCTCCATCTTTTTCTTTGACTGAGGCGCGAATTCATTGAATTCATCTCAGTACTGTCGGTTTTGTAAAACATCCGGACCCAGGAGTTTGACGGAGTGATTTTCAGCCCATAAGGATATCCCCTGTGTACCACCCCCTTCACCCCTCTTTGCCTTTGGTGCTAGGCGCGCGCTCGACGTACGCGTGCACAATAACACGAATAGCGTTTGTTCACCCCCCTTGCGCCCAAAAACCGCAAATGGATTTCCACCCAGTCATCTAACTTTAATTTCCTCGAGCTTTGCGACAAAGATGATCTACCTCACACTCCAAGAGAAATATCATTTTTCATCCCATCATGCGCTCCATGAATAGATTGTTTCGAAAAGAGGGCTTCACGTCCACACCAATTTTAGAAAATGGATAGAAGTCATAAATCATAGCTTTTAAGTAGCCGGAACTAATTAGATGGCTTTTCTTAATGACGGAATATCATCCATAACTTTCCCATTAAAATACTTAATTATGATTAAAATATCTTGAATGTAATAAATGTAACACACACTAGAAATATAAATCTAATTCAGGTCTTGAAAATATTGCATGTATATATAGTATTGTAATGGGTATGGTTGTTATGTTTGGTCTGTTTGTAGCTCAATGGTCATTTTTGCAGAGGAGAACCGATAACTTTAAAATAGATTCTGAACTACTAGAAATATCCAGGTCCATGGTGGGATTCGAACCTATAAGGTGATGAACCAAAGAAAGAGCATTAACAATACAGCCGCCAATAAAACATTGTATTGGACATGCTGTACACACACTGTGTTATATTTATTCAATACGAACTTATTTAGGTTAATAAATGTGTCAAAAACATTTTTCGAGAAATGGAAATTTACCTCCTACATTGCACAATATTTTTAGTACTTTTTTTTAGAAAATGTACTAATTACAAAAATAAGATAATAATATTATATTAACAAAATTATAAGAATTTTTGTTTCAAAAATATCCAAATGTATTTAATTTAGAAGGAAATATTATGTACATTCGGAAGTTTATAAACATAAAATCAGTTAAATTAAATCATGTATTTTTTAAAGCAATTTATAAAATTGCTTTCATTTTCAAAATTCTAAATTAAAAATTATGCACATTTAAAAGGACAAACGAATTAAAATTATTTAAATAATAAAACACATAAAATGGCAATATAAAAATTTAATAGATTTGTAAATATGTGTAAACAAAAAGTAAATTCTATTTGAGTACAAATAAGATATACATATATAAGTAAGTTTAAAAAAGATATCGAAAAATACATTAATAAAAAAATTATATTTTGAACTAGTAATATACAACCTCAAGCTACATGATTAGTCTATCGGACCATTAACTAGTTAGAATATTATTTTTAGAAGATAATAATAAAAAAAGGCTTTTAAAATAATAATGTTTACATAATGTTATAAAACTCATTTACCAAACAATGGATTAAGATTTAGAAATACATAATATCCTTACCACAGATATTTCTTTTTCACTTTTTTTCAAAAAGGTCCATTTTTAATACTGTCCCAATAATTCATGTATTAAAACATAAATAGTTTTTAAATATCTGTAAATACCAGATTAAAAATTTAGAGAAAGCTATTCCTTTGCTTAAATTCCTTTGATTAGAGGATCATTACAAAGACTTGAGGACACAATTATTTAATTGACTGGGAAGAAATGCCAGTTTCCGACGTTAAGTTGCTCGCAAATTTTCTAAAGAGGAACACATTGGATTTTACAAATATTTATTTTATAATATGTGCTCATAAGCATCCATTGTCAAAAAATCAATATATGTCTAAGATTATTAAACAAAAAATGTCCCTTCTTAAATGCTAAGCTACGAACTTAATTTCATTGAATAAATTTGCCTAAAAGGAAAAAATTTAATTATTTTTGTTTAAAAGTCATTATGTGATATACTTATATAAATAACGTTTCATAAAATATTTCCACAGAGATTTCTGTGATGCCTCAATACTATCTCAGACCACCGATGATATACGATTTTAAGTCATAAACCCTAACAGCCCAAAATAATAAAAACTATTGTTAATCTTAAATTGCTGTAATGTTTATAATTATTTAATTTGTAAGGAAATATAATGAAGTAAATATATTTAAAGGCCAACAAATTAATTATTCGGCCTAAAGTTTAGTTAATATCAGAAAAAAGTACAAACTCATACAAGCCTGGAATTTTCCAGATAATTGCAAACGAGTAACTTAAGAATGCGTTCAACGTCTAAAGTTAATATTTGGAATTGTCTATCCCACACAACCGCATTTAGGTTTACAGAATTTCAGAGAAGTCGAAATTATCTTAAAGGTGAAAAATCCCAATGGATAACAAAAAGGAAACACAAGCTATAATCCCGGATAATGGGTCCATTATACAAAAAATGTTAGTCGACGATTATCATTTTATCTACAAAATGATATAGAAAGAACTTGGCATTGAATCACCCTCCACGCATACAATTTCCTATGAAGAATATTGATTCTGATGAAAATAGTTTGAGTTAAGCTGCCTATAATTTAACAAAATACCATAAAAGAGAGTGTCAGAATTAGTAAAGAGACCCTTAAAATATTTACATATGGTGACTAGCACATTATTTCTAAAATTGTAATTGGTGATGAAACATGCCTATTATTTTTTAAAGTACAAATACATGTGAAAGTAAAGTAAGGTTGCTTAAAACTCATCCCCCCGAGCACATTGATGAAAAGAAAACAATGACATTTTCCACTGAAATACAAGACTGATCAGAAATGCCAATGTGGAAGGACAGATAACAAACAGTACGAGATGCATTATTAAATATCTCTCGAGTTCTTCAGGAAGTGAATAGTAGGAAACTCATGCTCTTCTATGACAAGGCGTCATCTAGTTTAGAGAGTTTAAAGAACTAAAACATTAAAGATCTTCCACTCAGTTCATTTGATCTAGTTATGGGTCAAATGTCTACTTTTGTCAAAAAGGGATTGATTGCACATGGCAGACGTTTTCATTTTAAAAGAGAATGATGAGGTTACACATTTTTTCATAGATTCCAAGAAATGGATAGTTTGAGGTACACAATCTTTTTGAAAACTTATCACAAAAAGTGCATTATGTTGGCAAAGATTGCTTAAAACACTTATAAAACTATATAAATATAGAAACACGTGTATCTCAAACATTTAAGAGCAACATTCTTGTAAATATTGGGTAAGGGAATAAAAAAAGCCGTTTTTTCCCCCAATAAATGATTGTAGTGTTCGATATATCGTTAAATAACGATCATACAATTTCAAAATTATGCTCGGTGAAAAGATCATATTTCGCACTAAGAAATATTTTTTTTATTTGTTTCATGCAGTTATAAGGTACAGAGTATTATAAATGGAAATCAACAAAGAGAAAATGCAGTACACTCACACTTTTCTTTGAAAAGACGAAATACAAGTCAGGCAGCTGAAAAACGGAAACGCTGTTTATGTTCCTGATACTATAACTGATACATTACATAAAATATATATGTAATTATGGTCTCATCGATAACATTCACGTATATTTGATGCACCTCGCACAGGTAGGACCATCATCCAAAATATCGATAAAATCACAAAAATGTCCGAAGTTGATCAGCATGATAAAAGTCCAAAAACTAATAATCAGCAACAAAACAGTTTGAAATCACTTGCACAAAACTAATCCAGAACACTTAAATAAAGCCCAGAAGTTTACGTAAAAACAATGAATTTCTTTTTAAAAATTAATATTAGCTTTAGACATAGAAGAGTATTCAAAACAAAATAAACAAAAATAAATGTATATCAATCACGTTCAATCGGAATGAGGTTCCTTCTCCGAGAACATTTTTAATTTCATTTAAATTTATATAATTTGAATAAAAGCAAATTTTAAACACAAGCATTAATTTTAAAAGAACAATTTTAAAAGTTTAAAAATTTTATATTAAATGCTTGAGATTTTCATTTTACTTTGTTTTAATGAAAGTAAACTTGATGAATAATAACACAAACTAAAATATGTAGAATCGTTTTGAACTTTGGAAAACAAAAATGCTTTTAGAGTAAATTCTTACTGATATGCCTAATATATTTTAAAACTTTCAAAACGGAGCAGAAAAATTTTCGAATTTATTAAATGAAAATGATAGTTAGGTTTAAATAGCTTTATCAAAATCATCTATTGGATGGCAAGCTTTTATTGTTATAGATTTCGATTTACATAAACGATCTCAATTACAATTTTGTGAATTTTATGATAAATCATAAGGAGATAATTTTCATTTAGCAATCGGTAAAATCTCATTATTAAATCAGTAATCACGGACATAAGAAGATACGGAAAAATACGAATGACTTAGAAAGCTTAATATAAAATAAAATAAAATGTATGAAAAGAAATAATATAATTTTTTTTTTAAATAAATAAAAACTAAAACCCTTATCACATAACTATGCAAACAGTTCGTAATAAAAAATACCTATATATATTTTTTTAAAATATAAATTGTCTTATAAATATAAAATCATTTGCATTACTTGTGTGAGTAAAGCTCATTAATATGTTCTTAACAATTAAACAAAACTATCAGACTAATAAATATATATATATATATATATATATATATATATATATATATATATATATTGATGCTGATTTTTATTAAATAATCAATAAAAAATATGAATTTACTAACATATTAGATATAAATATATAAAATATCTCACATTAATATACAAAATAATTCATTTGTAGAGTATCAGTTAATGGTAAATACTTACTGGATACTTCAAAAAAAATTTGAATAAAAGAGTAGATATAAACCTTTTACACAAATAAATAAAAAATAATTTTTAAAAATAAGTTATAGTAAATTTTTTCACCAAAATTAAATTACTCACACAAGTGTATTTTATGATAAACATCGTAAAAAACCATAACTATTTATTAAAAATTAATGCTATTGGGGAGCATGTTAAAGATATTAACAAATAGTTATTTGTTTCAAAATAAAACCAAAATAGTTTTTGTTTTTATCAACAAGAAAATCTATCAAAACAAATAAATACACTTCATCTTTCAATGGACCACTTCAATTTAGCTAAAATTTATAATTGTGCAGTCACTTTAATTTTCTTAAGGTTGCTAACGTAAAATGAAATTCAATTGAATTTCAAACTTGAACTCTCATTTTTCTGACTGCAGAGATGGCAAATGGTTTTATATGGCCTTTAAGAGAAATTTTGTCTTAAAAGTAAATCATTTCATAACTTTTTAGTTATGCAACAAGGATTTGTCGCTTTTTAATTATCTTTAATAATTTCATTATTTTTCATGTTTTAATTTCGACATATCATCGCTTTGAAATTATGATCATCGTACTTTCTGGAATATTTTCGCTTATCATGTTAAAAGCAAGGTAATAACAAATTTTCTTATATAATTACACTATTTAAGAGCTTTAGTTTAGATAATTGTAGGAATATTTAGTTCTTAACTCAATTTACGAATCAAAATTAAGCAATGAAAAGATTTTGATTAAAAATTTAATTTGATTTAATAATGAAAGTAAGAGTTACTTTTTTAAATATCCTCTTTCGCGATTTACTTATTTAAGAAAAAGTATTGAATACATTGATTTTTTTTCTAAGAAGCAACTATTTAACATTCTAAACATTTTTTATC
>JAPDSC010152403.1:0-17669 GCA_026290005.1 Latrodectus geometricus
ATTGCTAACTCGGACGAGAAACTCAGAGCGTGTAAACAGGCCTTAACAGGAAAATCGCATGAGACATGTATCGAGAGACAAGCCGATGATCTCGCGAGATTCACATGAGGCGAAATGACGTCACAAATATCTTAACTACTTCAAAAAATGGGCGGAGCGCGAGACAAATATTTATATCGAGCTGGTTTGAAATATCTGGCAACTTTCCGCGAGACATCGCTAATTTTAATTCTGCAGGAAAAATATACCACGTTGATATCGAGAGTACTAGTTATTACAAGTTTAAATTTGAAGAGGAGGAGTTAATTATAAATTTTTATAGGGGTAATAATATTTTTTTTTAATATTGCAATCGGAAATGGAACCGGAATGTAAACAATGAGAATGTAAACAAATTCTCATTGGTTTAAAATATCCATGACGTCAGATTACAACGTCTAAGACCATATAATCGAGTTCTCCCTTGGTCTAGAGGAGAGGCTGCCATCTCAAAACTTCAAGATAAAATTATTGACATTGAAGAATGGTGTACTAAATGGAAAGTTTCCATTAATGCATCCAAATCAAAATTACTCATTATTAAAAGAAGAAGCAGAAAGCATCCTAATACAAATAATTTATATATTTTTGGTCAAATGATTGAAACTGTTAAACAAGCAAAGTATTTAGGTGTTAACATAAATAGCCAATTCACATGGACACAGCATATTAAAGCTAAAATTTCTACAGCTTGGTATACCTATAATAAACTTAAATCTCTACTGGGAAAATTCTCTAAAACACCGCTTAAAATGAAAAGACTTCTCTATATCTCCATTATCAGACCAATAGTCACTTATGCCTCGCCAGCATGGTGTACATATACTCAAGTTGACGCCAATATCCTGAATACCATGCAGAACAAAATGCTCCGGTACATGGTAAATGCACCTTATTTCATCAGAAATAAAAACATCCGAAAAGATCTTAAGCTTGAAAATTTAACCGAGCACATAGCCAAATTAAATATCAGCTTTTATAAACAAGCAACCAAGTGCAGAGCAGGAAATATTAATCACCTTTTTGAAGCGCACAATCTTCCTGGGGATAATCAAGTCCGGCCAATTGCAGCTTTCTTTATGTCAGATGCAATTATCTCCAAGGCTTTTGCCTAATCTTCTAACTCAAATTGATAATCTAATCTCAATTTAATAATTTGCGACCTGGATAATTCCGATGAATGTGTAGATGCCTTCGGGCAGGCACACAGTTGTCTGAAATTAAATAAATAAAATAGAGGAGAGGTGTTTATGGTTTTCTATCTGAAGTATTGAAGAAACTCTGGCGGTTACCGAGCGATATACATGTATGCATCTTTTGGTAAGAGGATGACATCTTCACAATGGATATTTTGCAGATTTAATTGCCAACTTCAGAACACGAATACATTCTTTACTCTAAGGAAGTGGGAATCAATTTCACGTATTCAAAATCAAATTATTTTTTTTCTAGACTTTTTTATTTTCAATCAATATGACGATTTTGTGAGCATGCAATGTCTATTAGCATAACTTATTAGAGATAATTAGGACGACCAATCTATCTTTTTTAAAAGAAATATTTCCTTTACAATAATTTTTTCGCACATAAGCTTCTGTACATAAACTTTTTTTAAGAACTTTCCTGATGTAAAATATTTAATTTATTTAAGAAACATATCTGAGAATCGAAAGCTAGTGGAATAGCTGTCCCAAAAATAGTCACCTGTTAAAGTGACTATTTTTTTTTTCTAATGCGGATAGATTTTCCTCGAATAATTTTCAAGAGTGATACTTATACATACTGATTTCACATCAAAATGTGAAATCAGTGACTCTTAAAAAGTTTTAATTCATTTTATTTAATATTCATAGACTAAAACATTTAAAATTATTTACATTAAAAGCCAAGAAACAAATTCAGTGTTATAGAGAAATGCATGACGATGCTGAGTTTGAGAAAGAAATGACTTGAAAGAATGAAGAAATGAATTGAGAATACTTAAATTAATATAGGGAATTTTTTTAGAAATTATTTTCAAAGTATTCTTTTCTAGAATAATAAAGAAATCATATTTTTTTTTTTACTTATCTGTGACAAATAACTACAAAATTATATTACGTCCAACAATGAAGCTTACAAAAATATAGCGAAATTTTTGTTAATATTATGCTACGGTTTATTTCACATGCATGATGTATTATACAAGCTTGCTGATTTTGAAACAATCAAATTTTTTCCAGTTTTAAATTATTTGTTTGATTCAAAGCTATACAAATAATTTAATAAATTTTATGTATTTTTATAAAATGTATATTTAAAGTTGCATAATTAGTTTTTGTGTCAAAAATTGACGCCATCTTTTTTTTTTTTTTTTTCTTTTTGTGGTAATAAACAGTAAAAGTTTTAAATTTTAACTTTAATGTTAACAATAGAGATTTCTATTTTAGGAAATCAATAGCTTAAGTTTATAAAACTCATATTATTTTATAAAAATTTGCCCCAACAAAACATGTTTTATTAACTATGAAATTCCATTCAATACGACAGTGCACAACTTAAAGATAATTGTGAAGAAACTACAAGTAGTTCCATTTAATGTGTTCAATAAAAGATTTTTAATTAAATATTCAGCGAGAACAAATTTATCAAATCTATTTTGCTTTCTGCTGAGAATATCATAAATTATTTTCCAATGCAAGAAAAATATTCCAAAATTAAATTTAAAACGATGCAGGATGTTTATTTACGATTCAATAAAATGTCGTTTTCGCTTTTTATTCCCTAAAAAGTAATCCATTATTTACTTTAAAAAAATATGCTAAGTTACACATTACATACATTTATTCCTGAAAATATTTTTCTAATATTTCAGCTTTAAATCTCCCTTTAAACATAAATAAGATGGTTGATAAATGAACAAGAATGATGGTTAAAATTTGTAAATGAACATAGTTGTCAACCATTATCTATGTTCAATACAAACTAACAATTAAAAATTAAATTTACATAAGAGAATTCTATTCAAATATATATTTTTAAGAATACTTCTTCACTATTATTTTAAAAGTGCACGCCTATCAATAAGAAGCGAAATCTTATTTATTCACACGTCGCAGCTCTTTTCTTTACTGTTCCTCCTGTGCACCAATGAGTTTTTATCATACAGTACACACTTCCAAAACTAGGACTTAGTTTTATCCAGGTTTAGAAGCATTTTTTTCCTCGACATAGTGCGTGTACAATTTTTATTCTATTTCATTGTTTATTTTGCAATATATATTTCTAAATTGCAAATTTTTTAAGTCAATAACACTCCATTTTCTAAGTACTGCCTATATTAATTTTTCTTTAAAATTACTTAAAATATTGATTTTATAATTTAGCATTCATTATTTTACTGAAAGACAAAAACACGAATAAAAAGTATTGTACCAATGCTGAAGGTATATTTATATCCAATGCTGAAGACTGAGCAATTTGATGCAGTTCAAGCCTAAAAATGCTCCTAAAAATAGAGTTGGACACAATCTGATGAAACTGAGAAGTGGCCAATTTCTATTTAAAACGGCAACTCTCAAGTCTAATAACTGAGAAAAATAAAATTTATCTTTATAACGACAAAAAAATTCCATAAATAATATTTCCATCAGATTATTTTTTATATTTCATTTAATAAAATACTTAACTAAATAATTTATTTAAGAAAAAATGGTGTAGAAAGCAAGTGTGCGTAGGATAGTTGTTCCAAAAATATTCACTTAACTAAGTGATGAATTTTTGAGCATTTTCAAGCCATATTAAACTTTACTTCAACTTTTTTAAAGTATAACTTATCATTACTTTCTCACACGTGAGATATATCAAAATATTAATTTGAATACATAATTTTTGTAAAAATGATCTTGAAATTAACCTGCGAAAATTTATTTTCACAGATTCCATTCTTAAATTTAAAATAGATATTTCTCAAGGGACTTTGTTGCTCATGATTCGTAATTGGAAATAATTACGACTAATTATATTATATAATTTTCAAATTTTGATAAAAGTTTTAAGATATTAAAACAGTTAGTTGGATAGTTTTAAAATGAATTTTCAGAGTAGAACTGTGCAATTTTTATTCTACAATCACTTATGAACTTTAAAGCGAGTAAAATTATTCTTTGCCTAATTTTAATTAAATTCACGATTACTATTAGATTTAATAAACTGTGTATCAAGTTATTACTCTTGTCTTCTCTGATAATTAAGAATTTTAGGAAATTTTAATCAAATGAAAAGGATTAATTTATATGATTTGATTGGAAATTTTCTAATTTTAATTTTTAAATAATTAGCCGATATAAGACATTTGCTTAGTATAAAAGTCTATTGAATTAATTTCGTATATAAATAAATCAATGTTTTTATTATTATTATTATTATTATTATTAACTATCTATTTTGCGTCTTTTGCAAATGTGATTTATTTTTATTGATTACTTTTAAAATATTCTTTGACCGATTATAGTAACTTGAATAGCGAGAATTTTCAACATGTGCAAGGAATAGGACAAATTTGCAGTTGGATAAAATTTTATTTTAGAAACCGAATTAGTTTTTAAAAGGAATTTCAATCAAAATTATTTTCATTTCATGAAATTGTATAAAATACTACGTGTACATATTGAAATAGATTTTCTGAATCAATCGAAAGATTTAATATCTTATAGGATGTTGTGAAATGATTTTAAGACTAAAATACGATTCAAAACTTTTCATCATCTAAAGAATATAAAAATTATATTAGTCATCAAAGCGTCTTAGAAAAAAGATCTTATACAGTTAAAAAAGAAAATTCTTGAAATAAAAATGAAACAAGATTATCATCTAAAAAATCTGATGAAAAGGTAAAAATTTACAAATGTTTTATTTGTATAATTACATTCGAAAACGATATTATTGATATTGCTTTGATTCAAGAGGCTCATTGATATAGATGTCTACCAGGTCCAGGTATATAATTTCCTATGGATATACAAATGTGTTTGAAATTTATTTGATCCTAATTCTGATGCTATAAAAAAAGTAGCCTCTATTATACATAATAATTCGTTTACCATCTTTTATTGATTATGAAAATACTTCTTATAATATTTTTACCTTAACTTTAAATTAGGTGCATTACACTTGGCTAACTTTCCTATTACTTTGAATTGTGTAACAAAATATTGATTTGCAAAAACTTAGTTCCTTGCTACTACTAATTTTCTCTTCCTTAATTTGCCTTATGAATTCTAATAAAAAAATTAAGTATTTCAGTTTATCTTCGGATTTAAGGTGACTTAATTTATGTGAGTTTTTTTAGTACTTGGGAATCTTATTTTGTAATGAATGAACTTTATGGAGCAACCTTCTAATTAAAGCAGGTTAATACCTGTATAGGTATTAAGAAGCTAGCAGTAACATACTTCCTTCAATTAAAAATCAAAATATTGCAGATTTTAACTCTCACTAATCATAGGATGACTTATTTTGAAGTTTCACCTCTGGGAAATATTGTATATCGACCTTTGAAATCCTTACCTTTTAATATTAACCGAACAGACCGGTCTGGTTTCCAAAGTAAATCATTTAATATCCCTTATCGTCAATTTATTACTCATCCGAAGGATTGGTCACACACAAACACATCTACTTCTGTCCAAAAGTTTGCACCAAAATTTCAAATAGTGTTAGGCACGCCGCTCAGCTGAATTTCTTTTAAAAATAAAAATGTTCACAAAAATTTCTTGGTGGACTTTTAAAAAATCATGCATGCGCAAGCAATTAAATGCAATCAGATTAAGATATCAGAGTGCCAAAAATAAAAAAAGATATTTATTCTTAAATTAGTGAAATATATACATAAAAAGACTAATTTAATTTCTTGGTAAATATTTTTAGCTTACATACGTATTAGTGATGTCTAGAAAGTAATTTATACTATATTGTGTTTTCCTGATATAAAAATATCAGGAAAACAATTTTGTGTAAAATGCAGAAAGTTCAAATGTGACAATCAATTCAGACTGTTCCATAAAAACTTATGATGAAACTAAATGTTATTTCAGAAAAATTCTTTCCGAATAACTAAATAAATAACGATAATAATCTTCTGCGTTTATTCAAAAGAAGACGAACAGTGAATATGATGGAAAAAAAATGACCTAGCTTTTTATCATTTTGAGATAGATGACGTTTTTAAAATTTTGCCATTAAATAAAGTTCCAGAACTAAATGATATCAATAATGATACAGTTCAAAATTTTCTTTGTATTTGTCCTCAGATCCTTCATAAGTTATTCAAATTGTCTTTCAACTTAGTTATATTTCCAAGTTCTTGGAAAAGAGCCATGTTAGTGCCCACTCCTAAGAGTTGAAACTTCTCACTGACAATTTAACAAGCATCAGCCTATTGCTTTCACTAGGAAAATGTCTTGAGTAGATATTTACAAGCAGATGAAGACAGAACTCTGAAGACCTGTTCCGTTTTACTCTTCTCACGATGCATCTATCTGTGCAATGTTATCAAAGGTAAAAAAAAAAAAAAAATCGTCATTTACCTACTTTTTTTTAACATTAAAGGAAGAAGCTTTTGATTATACTTGGAAGTCGGGTATTATTCATAATTGTATAAACCTAATGCATCAATGAACTTTCTTACATTTTCAAGAGCTTTTTAAACTAGCTCACAACTGATTCTTAGTAATGTAAAGAAAGTTGTACAAATAGAAAGCAGTTCTCTACAATGTGAATCATTGCCCCTGGATCACTATTGTGGAATTTGACTATGAAAGAATTATTATTTAAACAGTCATTTGAAAACTTAAATTGTTACATTTATACAGATGATTTATTAATAATCGTTCAAATTAAAATTTTCTGACATTTAATCTTTGGTTCAGGATATTCAAGATTCTATTTTACAATGGACAGCTGAACTTCAATTTCATCTAAGAAAATTCCACGCAATAATTACTTATAAAAAATGCGATGAAATCAACATAAACTTGCAAGGGGAACATCATTCTTCCTAATGTTGATAAAATAAATACACAAGTATTATCTGTAATCAAAACTGTTTTTATTGCTCTTGTTTTAGAATTTCCAAATTCAAAAACCAAATTTCGAACTAACCAATTAAACCAATCTTTCAATAGACAGAATAAAGGAAAACAAGATATAAACCAAAAAGATTTATTAGCTATGTGCAAAAAATTTTAAATTAAAAATGCAAGTTTATAAGATTTGGAAATAAAATGTGATAAGTATTTGAAAAAAGTAACTGCTTCTCGGCAAACAGGAATTTTAAAAATTGAACGCAAAAATATACCTAAAATACAATAGACATAATACTACAGGATGCATATGTTAATATTTGCTTTAGTTTCTAGAATTAACTTCTCATTTTTAGGTTATATATTAAATTTTTATGAAAAACAAAATCTCTTCGTTAGACCGAGTGATAAATCTGAAAATAAATAGTAAAATTGTTACTATTTATTATCAGATTTACTTAACATTAAAAATATTATAACAAATAGCATCCAAGGTCCATTATTTTTCATAAGTTCTTCAATGTAAAACGTGTCTTTATTTTAGGGGCAGAATCGATTTGGAAAAATAATGATTGATATGTACCATATTTAAATGGTATTTTCCAATACTTTTTTCAATATTATAAAAAAATAGCAAACAAACTTATTTTTAAAAAATTACATTTCCGAAATATAGAAAGGAGATTCGCGACGCTGCATAGTTTTCTTTGTCCCCATCGATTATACATATATAAAAATCTTAAAAGGGGAGAACAGGGTCTTAATTCTTGAAGCGAGCTAGTTTTAAAATGGGGCTTCATAATTTAAGCTAGTTAATAGTGGAGTAACTAACTTTACAGTAAATTCAAGTAACCCTTAATGACGTTTTAAATTAATTACAAACATAATCACAAAATTTTGAAAAGAAACATTATATGTTTTAAATTTCAAAAAGATTAACATAAATTTTATTCCATTTCAAGCCTCATTTCTCAATTCAACCTTAAACAAATACTCACTGAGCAGAGAATAAAGATTTTATTTATATTAGATTAATTATTTAACACTATGAATTTTTTTCATAATTTCTTTAAGCTATCAGTATTGATAAGTTTAAATTATCAATCATAAAGTTATTTGATAATTAAGTTTATTCATTGTGCTTTTTATTTCATTGAAAGAGTTCTCAAATTTTGAATTTTCAATCAATATATATGTATGTACAGTCGAAATTCATTATAAAGAACCTTCCATTATAACAACCAGTGATAAAATTAACAATTCCTTTCCTATACAATCAACATTATTTTACTTCCAGCATAAGGATACTGCCTAATTTCAATACAATTCCGAATTCAGTAAATACTGTTCTCAGTTTTTTACCAAAAATAATTTATTTCGAAAAATGTAACAAAATTAATATTATTGTAGTATTGTTGAAATTTGTAGACCTAGAATATTCACGGCTTCCCTTTAACTTTGATGGATGGGTTGAGGGTGGAATTACCTAGCCAACAATACCATTCTAGAGTGTGAATATTTTGATGTCCATCCAGAAGTCAGCGTCGAAATTCTGCTTTTGGGTGACAGTGGCCAGAAACGTAATATTTTCTCTACTCAAAATATTAAAAGTTTATCATCATAAGCATAAGATCATTTATTCTCATTCAAGTACGATATGGCAACTTACTGAGGAGAGGATCTACTATGTTTTAGTTTTCTGGATTCTGTTAAAATTAATTATGAATGATAATTTCGATTTTTTTCCCTTCGAGCAAATTAATTTTGGAAATAAGAATTACATTTTTGCACTGAACAAGATAGTACATTATAACACACACAAAACAATGTCGCTAGAAATCAAAATAAAAATCTTAAGAGGCAGAAAAAGTAATGAGAAATGTTATATTACAAGTTTAATTAATTCCCAGCTGAACATCATTTGACATAATTAACTGCTGGAATTTAGTTTTGATAAGAATTCAGTATTAAACCGTCTAGAAATAGAATTCATGATGAAAAATTTCAGAAGATTCAAAGTGAATTAAACGAATAGTTAAAAGAATGGAAGTAAAAATAAATTCCAATAGATCAAAATTTATTAAAATGCAAATTCGTTTAGCAAAACTTAGCGATACTAAGTTTTGCTAAACAAATGAACACTGATGAAATTACATTCAAAGCATTGGAAGCATAGTTGCTGCTGTTTAAAATAGGATATAATCTTTTTTTTTTTTCAAAAGCTTTGCAGACAAAGTGGTACTGTTATTCAATGGTTTGAGAAATGGAAACGAAAATATATTATGGAAAGCTAAGTCTGAAACAATATTTTTAATGCAGATGCGACTGCCAATTTTATAGGATAAAACCTGAAAGAACATTCATTTTCAAAGACAAAACTGCAAGTGGAAGGTTAACAGCTAGACTTACAATTCTTCTGAGTAAAAATATTGTCTGGCACAGAAAAACTTCTTTCAATTGGCAAACCAAGAAAGACCCTCAAGATTTTTAAAAATACCAAAACTTTACCAGATACTAATAAAAACAATTCTAAATCATAGATGATATTTAGTATTTTTGAAGAATTATTACATTGTTTAGATTAGTAAATGAAAATAAAATACAGAATATAATTCTCCTATTAATTCATAACTATATGGTGCATGCCCAAATAAAAAGTTTGAAGTCAATTATAATGGAATATTTTCAACCCAATGTCATTTCAGTTCTTCAATTTCTAGATCTAGGGATCATAACAAGCTTCAAACCTAATTACAGAAAATTGCTTTTATGAAGAACTGCTTCTACATTGGATGAAAGTGCTTTTTTTCATTAAAAAAATGTCTTGTAAGAGCCTTTTCCTCTTCTATTTTAGATATAATTTAATTGACATATTATTTTTGGTACTAATAATTTAAATATTTAATTAGTATCTCCATAATCTATTTTTTTCAGACTTATTCATTTCTTAATTCTATCCAATACAGCAACCACTTATTCTAAAGATAAACAAGTTTTGGCTGCTTATACATTTTTTTTATTTTTCAAACAAGAATCATTAAAAAAATTTTCTTATAAAAAAAATCTTATATAAGGTACAAAAAGATTTTTTGTACCTTACATAACTTTTCAACAAGTTAACACCTGCATTGTCTTTTTCTTAAAACATGTTTCAAATATATTGTTCAATGGATTCAAATATTTTGTAAAAACTATATTCCTCTTGTAAGGAAATGTCCAGCTTAAAAATTTTATTAAAATTTATAGATATAATAAGTGATAATTACTTTGTAAATAAAGAACATTTTCATTCTCTAATCAATAAGCAGTCAATACTTTTGAAATACATCATATTACAAAAACAGAGGGATAAAAAGCCCTTTATAGCTTAAGCTAAATTTTATATTTCTTAAATATCTCAATTTATTTTATCCATTATTAAAAATTACAAAATTTAACTAATTTTAAATTATCATATGCAGTAATCAAATTTAACAAAAAGTAAGAAATGTAAGAAAAAATTATTTTTTATTTTATAAAGTTTGATCTTTTTTGTAGAAACACAAGTCTAATTGTTTATAGATTTCTATATTTACATAAGTGTAATACATAAATGCATATATAAATTTATATATTTCAATAGTAATATATTTATTAAAATTAAATTACAAGATTTGAAGTAAACAAATTTTTAAAGATAATAAATTAAAAAATAATTATTGACAAATTATAATTAATTTAAAAATGTGCAAAATGTATATTGACAATATAAGTTTAATAAAAAATTACGAAACTGTTGTAAAAACTTCTCAAAGAAACATGATTATCATTCTTTTCAATTTTCAAGTAAGATTTGTAAAACTTCCAAATTCCAATCATGTATTAATCATGATTAATTCTAATCCAATTAAATATTAAATATAAAAAATAAAAGAAGAGTTATCTAGCAATTTTTATCAAGCTATATTTTATAACAAAAGTTTAGGAATTCAAATACAGCATATGGATTCTATATCTAATTATGGTATTTTTTTTCTTACTTTTAGTGTGTATTTCTAGTTTTAAAAGAATATTTTAAAAAATGTTTTATTAACAGATTATTCAATAGCTATTAAAGGCTGAATCAAACTCAACTAAGAGTGAATGGAAATAGATTTAAAACTATTAAAGAAATCATTCAAGATAGTTATTTTTCTTGTTTTAAATAAATTTAACTATATAAAATGCTTTCTTCTCTTCCTTAAAGTTGTTTTATATATGAAACATCTCATTGCTAATCAATCACATTCAAGAAATTGGAGAAAAAGTTTCTTCTCTGATTCATTTGACAATGCATAAACTTGTTTTACATTCAACGCCCTAAAAGCCTAACAAATCAACATAAACAGTACATTTTACAGCTAAACCCAACAAAAGTTGGTAGCTGTGAACATCTATTTCACTGCAAGCCTTTTGAATAGGCTGAATACAAACGCAAATGATAATCTGATTAATTCTGGTTCCATAATGATGGTTCACAAATAGAAAACAATAAAAATAATTTTTTTAAGTCATCTGATATCTTAGGAAATTTAGGTCTGTGCTGCCTGCAAAAATATCCCAGAAAATATATAGAGTTGCTTTTTACATAAAAATAACTCCTGGTCAAACATGTAGCTAAAATTTTATCTGCTAGAGAATAGGGAAGTATTTCAAATTTTAGGCAATCTAAAGACCAAGTTATAAATTACACCCAAAATGTATAAATTTATATCTTCCTCTTTAGGTTTATTATACAAAGAACTCTTTACTTCTGCTATGGTTTGTTGCTTATGGTTCAACAAAAACTTTTGAATGTGAGGGCTAATTAGGTTGAGACTTGTAGTTCAAAATGAGTTTGAATCATTACAAACATCCCAAACTGAGATGGATTTTTCTTAAACAAAATCATTATACAATTTTTAAAATAACCCAAATTGTAACTATCATTTGTATAATTAAACCAATGATACAAATATTAATAGTCTACTTTGTTCTATTGTAACAGAAATTTTCCTGGATATTGAATAAAATTTTACATGCAAAAAATGGGGTTGTAAAAGGTTAACAATAACTTGAAATAACATTTATTTCTTATTTAAAAAAAAAAAAAGATACATTGACAATACAAAAACATGCAATACTTTGATAACAATGCATTTAAGTGATTGATACATCATAGAAGTTATACTGAACTGAAACACATATTTTAGTAAATGGAAGATGATTTCACACAAAGAAAAAAAATAAATTAAGACATTAATTTAGCTGCCTTATAACTTTTAGATTATAATTTGTTTATCAAAAGAATTGCCTTCAAATATGACAAAAATAATTAAAAAAATTATTTTTGTCATTTTTTTTATTACAGTAACTATATTTTTCACTATTGCTGATTTATAAAATAATTACAATCAAGTTTATTGCTAAAACAAAATTTACAAATGTCAACCTAAAATCTGAACATTGAAAAGCCAGATTCGAACTTAAAATAGAAATCTTTAAAGTTAGAAAATATTTACAGAAATATACTTTATACCGAAAATACGACATTCTACAACGATATACTAATTCTTAAAAAGAAGAATGTCATTCTCACAATAAGATAGACAAATGCCAAATACTTAACAGATATTTTACAAAGATACAAATTATAAAAACAGGACATTAAATGCTTAAGAAAAATAGTGAATAATCACTGAACACTTTAAAACACTCTCCATTCTTTCAGTACTCTTCTCATTACTTAAAAAAACTTGTTAAAGAAGTCTGTTTGTTTCTGTACAAGAAAGTATCTTGTTTAGATTTGATATCAGAAATAGATTCTTTTGAACCTGTTAATTCTTCATCACTATCAGATGCAGATACAAGAACTTTTTCTTGCTTGGAAACTAAAATGAAAATAATTGAAACATAAAATTTAAAGAAAAAAAGCTGAATTCATTTATATAAACTTATTATTTTTTAATTAAAAGTTATAAAATGAAAAAAAAAATTATACTATATTAGTTATATTTTTGATTTTCCCCATTTATATAGATACACAAATTTATAAATGAATTTATATTGTGTTGCATTCATATTATTATGCTTCAGTTCTAAATGCAAATTCTTAAAATACAATAATAATGATTTAATTCATTAATTAAAGGCTGATTTTCATAAATAATAGAAAAACAGAACATTTTAAAGCAAATGCATTAGATATCTAAATACTGGAAATAGTATCTACTACATATGATAGAAAAAAATCATAAGGAATAATTTATTTTATGTATAAAATAATAACAAAGATTAAATGACAATTTAAATCTAATAAAAGTGAAGATAAATTGTCAACAAATAGGAATCTTCCACAGCAAAATAAGGGTTTGTTTATAGTAATATTCATGAATAATGTGTGTAAGATAGATACAAATTTGAAGTGTTGTGATAAATTTGATTATTGAAAATGATAAATAAAAAATTATACTGGATATGCACTAAGATCCAATTTATTTTCAAATGTTAATTAAAGTAGTTTAATGAAATATAAATAATTTTTTTTAATATAAAAAAAATCTTTCAAAACAATCACATTTTACAATAAAGGCTCAAAATAAAAGCACAGATTAAAATATTAAAGTTAAGTATTTTCCTTATTATAATGATAATATTATTAACACAAGATAATATCAGCATTGTGAAATCTTTTTAAAGTTCTATCATGAGTGAATATAGTTTTACATGATAAGTGATTTTGTTTTGAAAATGAGAGTTAACATTTTGGTATAACTGGGAGAGTATATTAATGTTATCTATTAAATACTCATTAAAACAATTGAATGTTTTAGATACAGTGAGAATCATTGGACAAACTTAATATGAAGTTTAACTCAAAACTTTGAATGAAATCTGGAAAAAGTGTATATTTTCTATCATTGTAATTCAGGCAGAATAAATGCCTGATGAGATTGGTAATGTGATTGAAGATATTGTCGAGCTTGCCTAGTAAATTTAGAGACAACTGTTTGATCCCCACAATCAAAAGCTGACAATGATGAACTCACAAAATACATGAGCAAAATACTGAAGAGCTTGAGTCTTTAGATTCAGTTCAATCAAAAGATCAAATAAAAATTAAGAATTTAACATGACTTTAGCTTAATTGATAAATGTAATCCAACAAAGGAATATATATTTTAAAAAAACTGAATCCAACAAACAGATTATCTTGTTCAATGAAACAGGGAATAAAAAAAAATATTAACATGCCACAAGAAAATCTTGAGTGAGGAAAAAATCATTGAGGTAGTAGATTACTTTCTAAATTTTACGACACCTTTTACATCAAATAACATAGGTTTATAATTTTGTATTTGTGTTCTACAAAAACTTCATTTTTTTCCCCCTCTAGATTACTTTCTTTTTCATCTTTAGTCCCAATAAAAGAAATTTATAAATGAAATTATACTTCAACTTGCACAAATCTCTTAATCAGCTACTGCATAAACTTAGGGCATTACAGAACAAAAAATTAAAAAACATAATATTTGAATCTTTTAATGAATAAAATGTATATAAAGATTATAGAAAAAATCAAATTATGTTATTATGATCAAGTGGTAGGATAACGCCCTTTAAAGTGAAATGTCTTAGATTTGATCTAAACCATTATTAAATAATTGGCGATAAATATTGTTCTTCTGCATGTATGCTCATCTGGGTAAGTACTTCGTGGTTTCCTAGATTCCCTGCTTTGTAACAAGTGAAAAGGTCCAATATTTATGAATATTCCACCTAAACAGCAATTTATACAGAAAATATTAAAATGCCTTACAAGTATAAATGCTTAAAAATTTAAAATCAGGAAATTATAAATATGCAAAAAAAGTTTTCATTGATTTTAACTGATGAAATCTATGTTAAAATTAATTTTATAAAAAGTGAAATAAAGATTATTTTACTAAAAGGCTTATATTTGGGAATTCAAAATTAAAAAGAAAATGAAATTTCAAAAAACTAGGAAAAAGTACATAATTTGGATGCATTTTTCAGCCAAGCAAATATTTCATTACTTATGGAACAATTGTAAAACTTGTATAGAAAAATACTCTAAGAAATTATTGTTGTTTTTCACATAAACAAAAGAAAGTTGAATTTTAACTTTTACAAAATAAAGTTTTATGACAAAAATTCCACTAATTTTATACCTAAAATTAGTAATTTATCAAATGACTCATATTTATAGACTTTTATAAAATTGAATTAAATTAGATAAAAAATTGAAGGCAAGTAAAAAAAAAATACTTTGTCTAGAAAATTTTAAAATTCTGAATTTATTATTAGAGCAAACAATAATAAATTCAGATACTGTGAATTTATCTAATTAAGACTCTAATTCATTGTAAATATGTAAAGTTATTTAACAAAAAACTTACCTGAAACCCAAATTATAAATTTGAAAAAAAAAAACATTTTTTTTGTTTCAATCATAAGAAGTTTTTTCAAACAAGTCAATTAGTAAATTCATTTTATAATAAAAATTCTTTTCAAAGTACATAATTACATCATTTACAAACTAAAAGACACAGTATCATGATAATTACAAGAGATGAAAATAAATTAAACATGCTGATGCAATTTTTAAAAAACCGCAAGAAAACATTTATTAATTTAATCTTATAGAGCAGGGGTTGCCAAACTTTTATGATCCGTGGTCTACCAATTGCAGAAATAGTGTATATGTTTATATATTTATTTCCGGTAACAGAAAAAAATGGTATATTATCTAATTTTTCAAAAAAAATAAATAAATAAATAAAAAAAATAAAAATAAAAATTACTGACTTAAAATCAGTATTGCTAAATATGTTCTAGATTTAAGAAATATATTGCATCTTAACTTAATAATTTCTTCCTCAACCGTAACTGATGTGATATCTATTAAATGTTCTATTTTTTCAGATACACTGTCCATCAATGTTGACATTTTCGTTGTGACAATATCCATCAATTTTGACATTTTCATTAAATGAAAATATCATAATTTTTTTTCTTTCAACCTAATTCAATCAGCGAATCTTCTTTCAAATTCTTCAAACAAAACAAGTAAGCATTAAGCGAAATTTTCAAAGTCTCGGTTTGGATTATGGATGCACTCTTCCTCCTTGTTTTTGAAGTTTCTCAATTCAAGTTTTTTTAATTGAGACGCATACCTTTTTAACGTTTCTTTGAAAGTTTTAATCGCACTCATCATGTCTGTTAAACATTTAATCCTTCCTTGTAGATTTAGCTTTAAGTCGTTAAGTTTTGCAATGATATCACAGAGAAAAGCTAGTTTCATGAGCCATTACCCATCTTCCAATTCAGTAATGTGCTCTCCTTTTATTTGTAAAAAATTTCTTATTTCTGGTAACAGAATACAAAAATCTTTTTAAAATATCACCACGGCTTAGCCACCTCACGTCTGTGTGCAATAAGATATCTCCGTACTCTGATTCAGTTTCTTCCAAAAGCGCCCAAAATTGTCGTCTCTGAAGACTTCTTAAACGAATTAAATTGACGATTTTAAAAGCAATTAGCATTATATCATTAGACTTTAGTGTTTTTGAACACAATACCTGTTGATGGATAATGCAATGATAGCTGGTAAAACTTGGAATTTCCTCATCATTATTGCATAAGGCAATGAAACCAGTTCGACTCCCGACCATTGCTGGAACTCCCTCTGTTGTAATAGAGACCAATTAACATATTGGAAATCCTGTCTTATCAATACAGTTTTTAAATGAGTTGTTGATATCTTGTTCCCTCGTTTGTCCTTTCAATGGAATTATAGTTAATAATTCTTCTTTTGAAGTCATATCTACTAAAACCATTCTCACAAAAAGGCATAACTGTGCAATGTCACTAATATCCGTCGTGGATTCATCAAATTGAAGTGATAGGAACTTACAAGCTTTTAAATCGTCATTAAATAAATTTTCAAAATTATTATTCATAGCTTCAGTCCGTCGCATCAGTGTTACGTGACAAAGAAATATTATTTATTGACAATATTATTTCAGATTTGTTTTTAAAATCGTGGGAAAGTACTTCTCCCGTTTTAATGAAAGCTTCTTTTATCAATTTTCCATCTTTGAATGGTTTTTTTCGCTTTATCAAAACTTCTGTAATTTTAAACGACGCCAATTTTACTGCTTTAGCTTTGGTGCCTCGTTTCGTAAATACCGATTGCTATAAATGTAATATCGACTTTAATTCATGCACTTTAAATTTTCGAAGTTTTCTGCCGATGGGAAAGTCTGTAGCGTATTTTAGCGTCTTAAGTCAAACATTACATTTCAATGAACTTACTCTTTACTAAAGAACAAAAAATAGATTTTTTTAATGGAATAGATCTTTATAAAAAGACTTTCACTTTAGTAACTTTAATAAATTAAATAAAGCACACAACTGATAAATGTGATCGTACAGCAGAATGTTTTCTTCTGATGAAGTGGAATTAATTATTTATTTATTCTTACAAAAGGTCTAAAATTATTATAAACAAAAAATAATTAACAATTATTATAAACAAAAAATAATTAA
>JAPDSC010152403.1:21335-45896 GCA_026290005.1 Latrodectus geometricus
TATATATATATATATATATATATATATATATATATATATATATAAGCTGAAAAAACATATATATAACCTGTCTTTGATTAGTTAACACAGAAATTGAATCAGCTAATTAACTTAATTTTACAGATTAATCAAATGTTTTAATAAAAAAATGGTTAAACACTTAAGAATATTTCAAATATGATTATGATGTAGTAGTGAGAATACATATAGAAATGCAGTACATACATAAATTTTGTTTAACTGTTATAATTATATAACTATGTTTCAAAACTTTTGTGATTGATTTCACACATTTTTTAAATTATAGCATAAAAAATCAATGAAAAAGTATTAAAAAAAAAGAGCAACATTAGATTTATATAGTTTTGTATAATTATGCATTACTAGTTGACATTTTGAATTAAAATCATGCTTTAAATCTACTGCTTTTCATTTGATTTCTGGAAACCAAATTTGTTAATAAATTCTGTCTTACCTCTGTGAAGATTTTCTTTTTCCATTTTTGTGTAAGCCATTGTCTACAGTTTCTTTATTACAAGTTTCTTTAACATCATTGTCATGAATATTTTCAGCTGAAAGAGTGTTTGTTGCAGGAGGAGGAACAAAATTACTTGTTGTTAATTTTACAGGATTAGAAGTCCCTTTTTCTGAAACAGAAGCTTAATGGTAAAATAACAAATATATTTTCTGCATAATTAATTTATAAAAATTCATTAAATAATTTTTAAAATTTTTTTAATAAGGATTTAGAATAATCTCTATCGCTGAAAAACATTAATATCCCCAATGTGTTTTATTTTGCATTTAAATTTCATTGCAATGTGTAACAAACTTTTCAGCAAATGTTACCTAACCTATCAAATGTATACATAATTGTGGAAATATATTTGCATATATATCATTAATTTCATTTCACTAAATACAAGATTGTTTCAGAGGATATTGACAAGAATGAATTCCATTCTTTTTTTCTGTATGATTTTTCCTTTTCAGATTTTAAAATGCTTTTCAAATAAAAATATATAAAATACTAGTTTAACTCTTTCAGTTCTAGAAATATTTTTAATGATTTTTTGAATTTCATTTTAATTAACTAATATATGTGAAAATTAATAGGTTTTTCAAACAAAATGGTACTATATTTCACATTAAATGATATACATACTGATCCCAGATTGTAACTTAAAATTAATGGGTTTGGAATACTCATAGATCATCAAAAGTGCTTGTAATTTTGAACACAGTCAGATGATGAGGTCACTCCTGAGCTGGCACCTCCACTCCACAAACATGTCACAGTAGTGAAAACACTTTTGAAGTCACTAATTAATGTGGACACATTCCCAATCCATGGAGATCAAGTAACCTAGTGAGGGAGAATGTTGTAACCCTCCCAATCATTGCCTGAAATATTTAATGCTTCACTTTGTTGATCTTAACTTGAAGAAGTGTGAAGCAACCGAGCCACTGGAGCTCCATATTAAGTTATATAGACTTTTCAATGTTTTTCAAGATGCCAGTAGGTTCATTTTCAACTTGTTTTCAAAGTCTGTTTAGTTTGGGGACATGGATTTTACAAACAAGCATTTCAGTAAATAAAGTAATAAAAAAGCAAATATATAAAAAATTATGTACAAATATAAAAATTTCATTTATAATAATTTACCAGCTTGTCTTGAGAACATGGACAGTATATTGTTTTGACCTGTCATCTTCGCAGCAGCCTAAAACATAATAGATTTTTAGGATATTAGGTATATTAACTTATTTTAAAATGTATAAAAAAGCAAATAATAAAAATAATAACCTTAGAATTGTTAGACTTCACAACTTCTGTAGGGGAATCATCTTTATTTCCTTTTTTAGATTTATCTTCAAGTTTTTGCCATAAAGATCCCAAAGTAGTTTTAGATGAAGATGGCTAAGAAAATCAATTACATTTTAAGCAAAATAAAAGTGAGTATGCCCTAAGAACATTTATTAAATAGCTTAACATAATCAAATAATTCAAAAAATTGATAAGCTATTACACATTATTGTACAGAATAGTTACATTCTTATTAAAAATAAACTTATTGAAAAATTTTTAAAATTTAAAACTTAACCATGAGGCTATTAATAAAATTTTCTAAAAGGATCGTTTAGTTAACAATAAATAAGGATAAATTAAATATCAATTTCTCATTTTTATATATTTCATTCCAAACATATAAATCAAATGTATGTACACACACACACACACATATATATATATATATATATACATACATATACACATAAACATATTTGATTTATGCATGCAATGAAACATATTACTATGTATAAAAATGAGACTTTGAGACTAAATAAATTTAATTATATCATATATAGAACTACACAGTATATGTCCTTTTACACAATAAAAATTCCTCAGAAAACCATTTCCAAAATCATGTAAAAAATAAAGAATATTTGGAGATATGCTTCACAACTTTTAAAAATTGTGTAAGATGAAAATTTAAAGAATATTTTTCTAAAAAGAAAATAATAAGAAAATCCACATTACATATTTACAAAACAAAAACAGTTAATTTTTTATATACAGTTAAAATAAATGATTAATAAAAATCTATAAATACATATAGCATATAAATTATACATATAGCATTGAAATTATGAGTAGTATTACAATAGTAACAATCATCACTACTTGATAACAAGTATGTACATTTGTTATGAATAAGATGAAAAACAATGTACATCAATAAATGTGTCAAATATGTCTAACACAACTATCAGCTTGGATTCAAATGAAAATTTTATTTATTATTAACAAAATGTTCTCTTTCTATTTTGAGGAAACAGATTGTTATAAACTGCTTTTTGTTTGTTAATCAAATTTTTTTATGTATAATTCTTGATATCCTGCTACACAAAACTTAACATGATAAAATTTTAATGCGTGTCAGGATAATGAGTAAGAAAATGTTATTCCATACTTGTAGCAAAGTTCAATCTCTCACAAACTGAAACAGCTGTCAATAGCTGAACTTCACCTTCAACCGTCATTATTGACTTCTTTAATTATCATAAACTGTCACAAATTTGACCAAATCGTTCTTTTCTAGCATTGTTCCCTTAATATCAGCGGTTTCTATACTGTTAACACCTTCTCTGTCAATTGCATTTGATATTATAATTTCAGAGCATGCAACTAATTTTTATACAACAAAAGCTCCACTTTTGACATATAATGGTAATTTCTTTTCTCGACATACATTTAAGGTCAACTGGCAGAACTGTTTATAAGCAAAAGAAGTAGTTGTAATACAATTTATAATTGTAAATTGTCTCTGTGTTTCTACAATAGTTAAATTTCTTTCTTCTACTGAGTTCAAAATATTTAAACATTTGCTTTATATAGAATATTTTAAATATTGTCATAATACTCTGATCAAGTAGCTGAATCAAAATGGTATTAGTGATAAAAACACTATTTGAATATTTAGATGATCTAGAACTGGATGGCTATCTTATTGTTTTAGGTTTATTACTAATTAGAAAAGTATTTTGAATTTCAAAACTTTTTATTCCATACATTTCAGGAGCTATGGAAAAAAAGTTGAGGAATTAATTTGCAAGCAAGTCAACCATTAGCCCAATTTTGAACTAGCTGTCAAATAAACTAATAGTTGTTTCATATTCTTTTTGTTGATTAACACAAACTTTAACATTTTATCACCAGATGCATTTATTATAAAACAAGAATGTCAGTTGATTATAAGCTGCTTTAGAACCATCAACTGATTTTTACGATTTTGCTCTCTTCAGGCTTTTATGCATTTCCTCTTCCCCCAGAATAATCCTGTAACAATGGCATTAAATATTTGTATACCAGGAGTACAAACATCTTGCTGAATCCTTTTTTAAGGCTTGTTTATATGTTGATGTTACTTTTATTTTAACATTGTGAAATGCATATCTTTTAAAAAAATCTGTCAGCCATCCTTCATTTGCAATAAATTCCAGTTTCTTCATTATCTGAAGACTTATTGATGGTTTTAATTTCTAAAGTTGGTAGTATATCACACATTAATGTTTTCTCCTTTATAAATTTTCTATCAATATGTTTTTTAATCCCTCCTTCCATATTTCTTTTATTTTAAAACAAGGTTTTTTTTTCCACTTTCTTTAAAATAAGATTTTGTATAAGAAAATGTTTTGAAACTCCAGAAATTATTGACTGTCGAATTGAATTCTTATTTTTTAAATAGTTCTTATGGTCCTTTCATTTAAACCTAAAGTTTTGCCAATGGATTAAGACCTGGGTCTTGAGTGGTTATAATGCACATCAACAGATAGTGTAGAGTCAAACACCCTTTCTCTTTTTTAGAATGAACAACTTTATAAAAAGCCGCAAATTCTCCTGTATCTTTGGTATTATGTAACCTGTTTGAGTGAATGGCACTATGGTCAGAGCTCTAAAGGAGCTTCAATTATGACAACTAAACTGTTAGAGTTAACACAATAACACAGGCAATGCTATAATGACCTTTTTTATTTCTTGAGATTTAAAATCATTGTTCACATAAATAAAACCTTTTAAAAGATAAGGAAATCCAAAATAATCAAGTGAAGAAGCAGAAAGGACTCATTTGCTACTAGAGGTAGAAATGACTTCTAGTCCACCCATATATGGAGTAGAACAGGAAGTTATATAAGTAGCTGTTCTAGTCTGCCTCTCTAAATAAGGATAAAAAAATACAATGGGATTTTTTCAATAAGACCCTGCAAGTGGAAAATTTCATAAGAGTGAGAAAAATGTGCAAATAAACAGTACAAACATAGAGTTTGTTTTCACAAATATTCAATTAAGATAGTTATCCACATATTTAATGTTTTTTTTTTTTTTTTTTTTTTTTTTTTTTTTAGTGCACAAAATAATATTTTAAGAATACTACGAAAGTCTTTCAAATAGATTATCTAATTATTTTCATACATCATAAATATAAATTATATGCAGTAATAGATTATATTATGACAAATACTAATGCACATATTTTACAATAAGATCAATGCAAAAATCAACATAAATTTCAAATAACTTTCTTTTAAATAATTCACAGATTTGCTTTGGTTTAGTTAATTCAATAATTTTGTTTTTGATCTAAAATACAATGCATAGGAAAGATATAGAAAGGTATAGATTTATAAAATTAATTATTCATAAGAATATCATTTAAATGCAAAATAATTAAACAAAATTATGCAAACAATATTATATATCATACAATGAACACATATGACTTTATTTATTGAATAAGTTTCTATTTCAGTTATAATTATTATCTCTAAAATAAAATATACTTTCATACAGGAAGAAGATTCTCTTTTAAGAATATCAAATTATGAAGAGAAAAAAAAAACTTGAAAAATAATAAATGTGTTGCGAGTACAGAATCACATTTCTGAATGAAAAGAAAACAAAAAAAGCTCGTAGCTACTCAGCGACGATAGTCTGGGTGACTAACTTATTTTCGAACAGTTTTACGAATTTTGCTTAGAAGACCTGATTATACTTTCATTATTCAAATAAGTGATTAAATTATATAACTACTTAAATATATTAAGCTTTTCACACATTGATAGAAAACAGTTGCAAAATAACGATAAAATTAAACGAATAGAACAATAAACGCAAACAAATTGTAACATTAGCTAAAGATATTCTGTTGCTCAAAATGATTATTTTAAGCTTGGATAGGCCAAAATTAATAAATATATAATTGTTTAGTTAAACAATTGAGAATTCAAATTCTATGAGTTTGGATAAACTCATTAATTCCGACGATTTAACAAAAGTAAATAACATAAGAAAAATACTTATGGTTTCTTGCAAAATCGGCCGCAAGTTTTGGCGCCACTTTAACCTTCTGTGGGATAAGTGTGAGGAATAATCTACACCATGGATAGCTTTTAAATTTTCTTTTTATTATTTAACAACATCTATATTCCACAGAGAGAAAAATAACACACAACTACATAACATAAAAACAAACATAACCTAAGAAAAAACAATTCTTAAAGATATATTCGAGCAGCAGCAGCAGCAGTCTCTAGAGTTCGAGCTCATCATCTATCAATTTTCGTTTGGACTGTTAGAGGGCTCTGTTCTGATACATACATACATATATATATATATATATATATATATATATATATATATATATATATATATATATATATATATATATAAAAGCAATTTTTATTACATTATGAAAATTTAAATTAAAAAAAAAATTTTTGATTCATGCAACAACAAAAATTTCATGTAAAAAGTATATTAGTCAACCATGTTATTTCATATTCATGTAAAAAAAAAAAGTTAGGTGTATAAGTATATATATATATATGTGTGTGTGTGTATGTATGTATGTAAATGTAATAAATTGTCTGCCTGGCACAAGCCAAGTAGTCTAGTTAATGTTGGTTGCTGTAACAAGATCTGTCTATTACAAATGGAGATCAAGTGTATAAAAAGTTGTTGATTAATATCCATGTTATTTTTTAAGTGTTAGTAAGCCAAAATTATTACTTATCACCTGTTACTCAGGTTGAAAAGGGAATGTCTTGTTTATATGACAGATACAAAAGAATTGATATTTGATGGGAGCTATTCTCATGGTAAATAGATGGTAGTGTAGGGGAAGGCTAATTCTTAATTATGTACATTTGTATTTCATGCAACCTGAATATGTGGAAGATTTTTGACTTTGGATTTGTGCTATTCTTAAAGCTGGATGATTAAAAGTTTATTTATGATGACTGTTATTTAAATATAACAAACATAATGATAGTTTTGTCTAAATATATTAACATAAAAAAACTATGGTTACTTTATACATAGTGTCATGATCTCAAAAAATATACATATTTGAAGAATACAACAGCTATTTCTTTCCAAATTAACACAAAATATTTTTTCGACAGAAAATTTTTATAAAATGTAGATTTTTTTTTTTTTTTTTTTTTTTTTTTTTAAATTATCTCAAAATCTATTGCATTAAGAATAAAATGTACTAAAACAAAACCAAAAAAAAAAATTAAATTAAAAAAATTAACCTCAAGCATGTACATGCTGAAGTATTCATAAAATCATTTACATAAATGAATAAAGTTTCAAGTTACTATAAGATAAATTGATCACTTTACAGTCAGTTTTTGCACACAAGAGGTAACTCACAAGGACCTACAACTTAAACTGGGTTTTAAGGCACTATAAGCGATTCATAAAGTGGGAATTAAATCCCCATGAACTATTAAAATTATATTAAAAAAAAAAAGAAATCTTTAATCTTTCAACTTTAAAAAATTAAAATTTACACTTATCATTTAATAAGATGGGGTGGACTTCAGGAAATAAAATGATAAAGAATTGTTTTTTGCATATATCTTTCAGCCTTTTTAAGCATGATAGTCAAACTTAAAATAAGTATAAGGACTATACTTGAAAATATAATTCAATAAAATTAAGTTGTCCTAATTATTGTACAATTCTAGCCATAAAAGAAAGTGAAAATAAATTTACTTTATTGTTTGCTTTTGCTGCATTAACTGATACATTTTTATTCAACATGTTTGAACTTTGAGATTCATCAGTTGTTGATTTCTTTTCAAATTCCACTTTATTGTTTGTAGAATTTTTAGTAGAATTAGTTGAAAATAAAGATGGAGTACCTTCGTTTTTTAATTGTTTCACCTATATTAAAAACACAAAAATAATAAGTTCATGTTTGGAAATGGAATAAAATATTAAAATTTATAACTTTAAGTGTTTCACATTAAATGGTATTTAAAAAAAATATGCATTGTAATAATGACTTTCTCTAAAAAAGTTAATATACAACATATTCATCAATTTTCAAATATTTATAGAAAATAGAACATGTGGATATAAAATAATTTTAATAAGCAATAATGTGGTGAAAATTATCTGAGTTTTAAAATGGATAACTTGAAGCATTTTGCAATAAAGTAATCAGCAATTTTATCTGCAAATAATAGTTAAAAAAATGTTATAAAATGGAAGCATTTCTTTTCCAGCCAACTATAATAAAGCAATTTATATCATATAATTTTCAATCATAAAATTTAAATTGAAAACGATATGCATAGAAATTATTTGCATTTGTAAAATCATACTCTTTAGAGTTGATTTTTTTTGTCAGCAATTCATTTATATACATGTAATCATAATTAGTAAACATTAATTTATAAGTTATTTTTTTTTTAATTTTCTATGTATCTTGAATACAATTAAAAAATTAAACAAAAAAGAACAACACAAATCATGTTTTAAATATTTCCAGAAATAAATCACATAAAATTCAAAATTATTTAAGGTCATCAGTTCAAAATACTCATAAAAATCCATTTCAAGAAATGCATTCATAAAGTTTTGAACTGATGTTCAGAAAAAGGTCTATTCAAAAATTAAGAAAACTTAAGTAATTATTGAGTTTTAGGGGCATTTTTAATATTTCTCTGTGAGTTACAATTCTGTAAGAAATATAAATTTAAAAAATAGTCATATTTCTTTCCTTTTTTTTATTCATTTTAATTAACAATAGGCAATATTTAAAGCTAAAAATTGCATGCAGATATAATTAGCAATATGAAATATCTTACTGTTGAAGATTTAGTAGATACAGCAATGTTTGTAACAAATTTCTTTACTACAAGTTTCTGCACACAAGGTTCCTTAATATTTACATTAGGATGCTTGATGGCAGAATATCTAAATGATAAGTAAACTTGTTTAATTTATAAAATTTTAATAAACAATATATGACTTCAAATTATATGAATATTTACTCTTTATGTTCTTCAGCCCATTTTTTGCACCAGCTTTGAGATTTATATATAGCAGATTCATCCTGCAAAATGAAATTCATTTCTATTACACACAGAAGTATGTGCTCAAAGCATATAGCCTTATAAACACATAAACTGAAGACAAAATAAGTCTATTTGGCAAAAACAGCAAAAATTTTAGTATGCACATAGATACAAAATTTGGTCATAAAATTTTTTAATTAATGTAGCTCAATATGGTATATACACACTACTTAATATGCAAAAAGATTATATTGAATGCTACCTTAAATATTATAGATTTTACTTCTAATTGAAAATGAGGATTTAATCAGTTAGTTAATAGTTTTTGCATATCTCTACAATGAAATATATGAAAAATAAATTTACATAAATCAATCAACTGGAATTTTGAGAAAAGTTCTTAATTTACATTTTATTCATTTTGAAATTAAAGTACTTTTTTCCAAATAACATTGCTTTAACAATAAAAATAGTTCATTTAAAGGGAAAAATGAGAATACATAGACAAGGACAATTTAATTTTAAAAACTTATCTTCTAAAAATAAGAACTGCAAGTTTCAAACTTTAAAAAATAGAAAAATTGATAGAAATCAATATGTTAACTGAGTAATTAAGTCTAACAGTAAAAGTTAATCAAAATTCTCAGGCAATTTTATTAAGTCATCAAAATTAAATTCACCATAATTTTGCAACTTTTACAAAATTGGAAAATCATGAAAACCATAACCAAATGTTAATCGTCAGTATAATAAAGAGTGCAAAATATATTGATAGTTTAAAAATTTTTTACATTAAAATAATAAAAGTATATTTTTTTATACAGCATAATTATTTTATATGGGAAAAACAAAATTCAAAATCTTAATTATTAGGCATATTAATAATCTAATTAAAATAGAACACTATTCAAACTAAAATAAATACAAAAAAATAAAATAAATTCACAAATTTACGAATAAATTGGATAAATGGCATTTCTTCTCAATTCAGCCATAACATATATAAAATCCAAAATTTAAAAATTATCAAAACAAATGAAACACTATTTCATTTTTTGTTTTAAAAAATCTATATTATTTTTAAAAAATTATATGCACTTATTGAAGAATTACTAATCAGAAATGTCTTATCAGTTACAGCTAAATCTTTAAGCAAGTTAACTTCAGTAATTAAATGAAAGCATACAGCATAAAAATTTTAGCTGACATAATTTCAAATATATTCCCATTTCAAATTATAATTGAATCTCAGACAATTCTCAGTTTCTTTCAACAACCTTTGATAAATTTTATTCTATATATTTTGTGCTACACTTCATTTTTTTGAAAAATTTCAACAGAAAATAGCTTAATATATTTTTTGATTAATTGTCATAACAAGCAATCTTTTAAGTAATAACTTTTCAATATTGTACCGCGCTTTGGGGTTTGTGTCGATTGAGAGTCGATATAACAGTCAATTAAAATTCACAAAATTTTTATTCAATATTATACTTCCTATTCAATATAATACTTCTATAATAAATTCAATAGGCTATAGAAAATTCCAACAATAAAAGTAGCATATACATAGCTTCAAATTAGCTGGTACACCAGGAAAAAAATCTTTCAATCATAGAAGTCTCAAATACCTCAGACAGTCACCAGCTTTAAGCTCTAGACCAGGGGTGGCCAAACTTTTGGGATCCAGGGTCTACTCCACATTTAAAAATCGAAGGCGGTCTACCAATGGCAGAGCTAAATTAACATACATATTTATTTTCGGTAACAAAAAGAAATGGTAAATTATGTAATTTTTCTAAAAAAAAACTTAATATTAATATTTTCAAAATCAAAATTTACTGACGAAAATAATCAAAGTATTCATATATCAAAAACTGACCATCCTATTCACTTCGTTTAGTTGAAATTTGGCACTGTGTATCTACAACAAGTTTATCATATGTGGCTGGTACGAGCTTATTGCAATGCACAAACACGAAATTAAATGTTTATCTGTTAAATGCAACCAATGTTTGTTTTTGTTCTTGGTTGAAAAAGCAGATTCACAAAGATACCTCAATCCAAAGAATGATTTCAAATACAAAATCAATTTGTAAATATTTGGAAACGTTTCCTCAGAAATTAATTTTTAAAAATCAGTATCGCTAAATAATGCTCTGGATTTAAGAAATATATCGCATCTTAATTTAATAATTTCTTCCTCGATCGTGACTGATGTGATATCTATTAAATGTCCTATTTTTTCAGATACTTCATCAATGTTGACATTTTCATTAAATGGGGAAATATCATAAAATTGAGTATTTCTTTCAATCTAATTAAATCAGTGAATCTTCTTTCGAATTTTTTAAACAATACAAATAAGTATTAAGTGAAATCTTTGAAGTCTTGGTTTGGATTATGGATGCACACTTCCTCCATGTTTTTGAAGTTTCTTAATTCACGTTATCTTAATTGAGATGCACACCTTTCTATACTTTTTTGAACGTTTTAATCATGCTCATCATGTCCATTTTAGGTTTCACACACAAATCGTAAACCTTTAATCATAAATCTTTAAATCGTAAATCTTTGTACAGTTTAATTTGGGTTTTAAAGTGTAGACTGTAGTAAATTTTTATTTTAAATAATTCATTGATTCTATGTCATAAATTACATTGTTAATATCCGAGAGGTCATTATCGGGATGGTCGCAAGGACTACCTAAAATGTCTCCGCGGTCTACCAGTCCACCACGATCAACGTCTTGGTCACCCCTGCTCTAGACTAACATTTAAGACTGATTGTCTTCACACTAACATTCTTTATGTAGGACGGTGGTATTTATACCTCATTTGTTATGAAATCTACAAATTTCATAAGGTTCTAGGATAACTCACTTAGTATTGATCCTAGAGATTTGGTGATGGATTTTTCCAGAAGTATCTATTTCTCACCAAATCTATCAAAATGCAGTTTTTAATGTAGAATACACCTGAATTGTTCAATTTTTGCACAAAACTGAGTATTTACAATCTGTCTGAGATATTTAAAGACCAATACAAATAAATTTGTAACAACATAATTGTTCCTTTAAAATGTTTGCAATACATTATTTTATTAATTTATACATTTACACTATTAATTTATACTATTTTATAAAACAATACATTATTTCTTTAATTTTTATAAATCTTATTGCTTTTTCAAATTTTGTACAATTTTGTAGTCTTTACTAGAACATTTTTTCCTCTTTATACATTTTCATATATGAATAAATACAAGGCAAAAGAACAGTAAAATGTCATACCTGGCATTCTCCTTTACTCAATGAATATACATGACAGCTTTTAACTTTTTTGAAATCACTTTTTACTTTTTCAAAATTGTTTTCTGATACAATAACAACTTTTTGTGCCTAGAAAAGAAAACAATATGAATATATACACTGCTGGCCACCGTAAATGCAATACCCTGAAGGAAGCATACAAATAACATGAAATTTACAACATGCATTAGCGGAAATGAGATATGTAAAAGATAACAATAGTGTTTTTGTTGTAGTTTTTCAAAAAAAAAAAAAAAAAAAATTAATTATGCTAACATAAGAAAACAACAATCATTTATTGATCAAGTATCCAAGTTTGACAGATTAAGGATTGCGGCCTACCGAGACTGTGTATTATCTTCCAGGGAAATCAGTAGTCCTGTTGGTTGAAATCAAACAACTGTAATGGAGATATGTGATCATTGGATGTAGCAGGTCGGCTCGTCATACATCATTGGATGTATGACGAGCCGACATGTCAGATAGCATTTACTTCAGCGCATCACTTCATGAGATGAAAGACAAATTGTGCACATGGTAGAGACGGATCACTCAGCCACATCACGAACCATAGCACAGCATATTCAGTCTGTAACGCATCATCCAGTGTTTGTGCGTACCATTCGACGCCATTTACAGCAGAGTGGTGTGTCTGCAAGACGTCCATTACTTTGTCTACCCTTGGGCAGAAAAGAAGATGTTTCCGCCACCAATGGAGCGATGAAAGAAGAATTGTCTTCACCGATGAGTCACTCTTCTATCTGCAACATCATGATGGTAGCATTCGAGTCTGGAGACACTGTGGAGAGATGATGCTGAACAGCTGTGTTATGCACCGCCACACAGCAGCAGGTATTATGGTATGGGGTGGTATTGGATATAGCTCTCACACTCCTTTAGTATGCATTGACGGTTCTTTAAACAGCCAGCCTACATCTCTGAGGTGTTAGAACCAGTTGTCTGTCCTTACCTTCAGGCTTGCTCCCAACCATATTTCAACAAGATCATGCGCAATCACACATGGCATGCATCGTCAAGGGTTCTTCGTCAATCGCCAAATTTAACTGTTTCCCTGGCCTGTTCGCTCTCCAAATCTTTCACCGGTAGAAAACATAATGTCCATGGTTACTCACGAATGACCCAGATTACATCCCCAGCTGGCACACTAGATCAACTTTGGCAACATGTGGAAGCTGATTGATCTGCTGTAGCTCAAGAGCACATCCAAAATCTCTTTGAATCAATGTAGAGGTGTGTGGCAGCAGTGATCTACAACAATGGTGGGTACTTTGGCTACTGATTTTGGTAAGAGCTACACTTCACAGAAGTCTGTGAATTCAATCATTTGACACTTGGTCAACATGTTATCTATAAGATAAGTTTTGTTGTTACATCTCTAACCTATCTTGGTTTTGCAATTTGGGTGGCCAGCAGTATATTTATACATATACCACATAGCTTGTATTGCACGTATAAAAAATTGAGTTCATTCCTACATTAGAATTTACTAGATGATTTTTTTTTAATACATAATATGTAATTCTAAAAAGTTTCTATTTTATTTATTTTAGAGTGTTATATAAACATAACAAAACGACTATAATTTTTTAATATTTGAAATCATTCATGTTAATTTGAAATTTATACATATAAATACACAAAATTTCAATTCGCTTGATGAAAATCGAATACAAAGATATACATTTGATGTCTAATTAAATTGTATTATAATATTGGGACACATAAAAGAGATGAGATGATGAAAGCTGAGGATAAAATTACTGTTCTACTTCTTTTGAAATAGCAATTATTATTTTTCATTCTTACTGGATAATTTAAAATCATGATTCATGCTATTTAAGTGGACATTATTGACGAAAGAGGTTCTTCATGCTTCCTACTACTTTTCTTAGAAATATTAAAAATCATTGCTTTGTTAACTCTTGGCACAGAACCACAGGCATCTTTGCTGCCAATGATGCAATGAAAGAAGGATGTGGAGGGCAGAATGGAAGTAAATCGTCTTTACTGACAAGTCACGCTTTTTTCTGCAACACCAAAATGATCTACAATGGTAGGAGATGTATTGGATATCACCCTCATACTCCTCTAGTACACACTACTGGTACTTTAAGCAGCCAGCGCTAATTTCCGAGGTGTTGGAGTTGGTTGTTCTTACCTTCAGGGCTTGCCCACAGTCATATTTCAACAGGATAATGCATGACTACACAAAGTCTGCATTGTCCAAGGGTTCTTTGACAATCGCCAAATTGAATCGCTTCCCTGGGTGGCTCGTTCTTTGGATCTTTCACCAATAGAAAACATGTGGTCCAAGGTTTCTCAATGATTGACCCAGATTATATCCCCAGGTGCCACACCAGATTGTGTAAAAACTGCTTGGTCTGCTGTACTTTAAGAAAACATCTTAAAGTCTTTTTGAGTTAATGCTGAGGTGTGAGTGATCTTCAACAATGGCAGCTACTTTGACTACTGATTTTGGCAGGAACAACTCTTCTCTTCTCATGCACTCCAAAGTCTATAAATTTAATCATTTGATACTTGGTCAACATATTATCTTCAAAATAAATTTTGTTGTGATATCTCGTCTTTCTTGGTGTTACAATTTGAGTGGCAAGCAGTGTTTATTAAGACTATATTAAAGGAATTCACTTAAAATATCAAATTCTAAATCTATTTCTATATTTAATTCCTTTGTGATTCTGAATGCTAAAATTCTGTATTTTATGTGACAAGTGAAAATATTCATATTCTCAATAAGCAATTGTAGAAATTTTAGAAATATTGTGTATTTTTTAAGTTAACATTTACATAATGTATAAGGTTAATAATATATTTTCTATTAATAGAAAAACAAAAACTCATATTTTTAATTATAATAATCACTTATATTTTTCTGAAAGACCTTTTTCCATTAAATTAATTACTAAAGATTTTTATAGATTTTAAGGGAAAACTTTAATTTTCATAATATATTTCAAATGACAATTTATTTTCATAATAATTTAAATTATAAAAAAATAAAGAGTTAAAATAATAACTACTTTGCAAATTGCAGTTCACAAAGTTGATCACTTAGAAGTAATTATTTATTCTTCATTCAAACAAGCTCATAAATAAATAGGAACATTTACATACATAACAAAACAATAGTTAAACTGGAACTGTATACAAAATATCTAAGCAGCATAGCTTGTTTTATACATGCAAGCAACACATAAATGTCTTGAAAAAGGAATAACAGATAAAAAAAAATACAATACCAACAATAGAATTTCTAAATGAAGGTAGATTTTATATTCTGATTTTATAAGAGATTTGGAATATAATCTAGCCCTTCATCCACTGCAAAGAGATCACTAATTCAAAATGATGGATAAAGACTCTCAGGATAAAGAATTAGTTCCGTTAAACTATTATTTTTTTTAAGACAAATACAACAAAACAGGTTTGCTTAGCAGATATCCATGTTTTGACAGCAAACAGCTCTACAAAATGTAAATAAAAATCAGAAATTTTTTATCAATTTGTGATTTGTTAGATCTTCTGACCAGTATAGAAGTTATGAAACTGATTTAATTGGTGCATTTTAGGGATTAGCACTTATAAGCAGTAAAGTTTTTATTAAAAGTAAAACATCGAACACAGAAGTTTTAAATTTTTATTTTTTAAGAGAATTGTTTCAATTTTAATTTTAAGAGTGAAGTTGAATGTTTTATTATTTTTATATAAGTTCAAATATATCATAAATCTTTTATGTAGAAAATTATTATGATATTTAAATAAAATGTAATATAATTTATTTTTGGTACATTAACTTTCTGTGTTCAATTAATAAAAAGTAAATTACTACTGGCATTTGTTATTATTAAAAATGTTTTTCACATAATTGATTTATTGTCACTGCCCAATAGAGCTTTCATAACTACATATAAAGTATTTTTAAGCTAGTATCATTCTTTGATTAATTAAACATAAATGTTTGCAACATATGTTATTCACATTATTGATTTTCAATTATTGCCTGAATGTTAATACCTATAAAATGATATGAAAGTCATATGCTACTGTTTGATTAACTTGTAACAAATTAACATAAAAATTAAAAAATTAATGTTAATAATTTAATACTATTACTAGTAAGTTTTCAATTCATACACATAAAATTTTTTCTTTGTTCCTAATATTATTGCTTTCCAATTAGAAATCTCTTATTGCATTTGATCAGAAATACTTATAAGAACCACAGTAGTCCCTTGTAAAGACATGACAGTCTTTGTTTCACATGTAAATAAATGGAAGTTATTGCAACCCACATAACAAATACGACACAGAATACAAAGATTTATTCCCTGGTATTATTATTTATGATTTTTTCATGGTTAAATAACATATTTAATGGGTGAAATTGGATTCATTCATTTAAACAGTATTCAGTAGATTGATCATTCAACATATATGTGCTATTATTCATTACACTTTTAAAATTCTGAAATATATAAAATATATAAATGAGAAAAATTAGACACTATTTTAACTGGAATTCAAATATATATATATATATATATATATAAATTGCGATTTTATTCACAGAGTATGAATCATAATTTGATGAGCATAAATAATTGTAAAAATTTCAAACTAAAACACGGATTACAAAGTTAACTAAATCCCTTATACAAATTAAAATGAGAATCATTAAAAATTTCCCAAATCAAATGTAATTATTTATAAAGTTAAAAACGCAAAATAAATAAGAAAATAAAGATCATATTTTGTACCTCCAGGCCATCCACATCAACAGTGCCAGAAAGGAAATAATATGCAAATAATGCAACATCTTTTGATTTATGTAACTTTAAGAAATCATAAAGACATCTAAAATATCAAATATAAATTATTAAGTTATACAATCAATATAAATTAAAGTTAATTTAATATTTTTGGATGTATGCATAAAATTTATTAAAATAAAAAGTAAATCTAGTCTTTTTTGCACATATTAATATCAAGAAAAAATGGCATTAGTCATAAAACACAAAATTTACAATATTTCAAAACTAAAATTTTTATTTAACATGCATTTAAAAACTATTTATATCAATGGAATTTATATGAATCATAAATTTTTACAATACAGAATTCATATCTTCAATTCTTAACTTGAAAATTTTCATTCCTTTTTTAAATTTAATTGCAGCCTTGATTTAATTTCCTTTACTGATAATTATATATTTAACTATAGGAAACTTACATACAAAATTAAATAGTTTTAAATGAACATAATAAAATAATATTAAAAATAAACAAAAATAATTTCATACTTATAGATTTAAAAAGACTGAAAAAATTACCTAATTATCATCAAACTAAAATATTTAGTTAAATATTTGAGTTCAAATAACTAAAGTAAATATCTTTTAAGACATTTTGCTATAAATCTGTTTCAAATAAAAATTTAGCTTAGTTTGTTTGTTTCTTCAGTATCATTTTTTTCCTCATAAAGGCTAATTTGAATGTAATTAAAATAAACTTTATATCACCTATAATTAAAATAAACTTTAAATTATTCCAAATATCCAAGTCTGTGATAAAATTCAAATCTACACATTGTTAAACCAAAGGCCTGAGTGCTAACAATTTGACATATTTCATTGGTACAAAATAAAAACAAAACTAGCTTAGTTTATGTAATTCTTTGATCATATTTTGGCACAAGATTTAAATGGATCAACACCACAAACAATTGAATTGAAAGCCAGACTGCATACTACTCATCTAACAGTTCAGCAATTAAAAGCTAAGAACTTTCTATAGAATAATAATAAATAATGTTGTTATATCAATCTAATTATAAAACAAGAGCTAATTCCCTAATATAAAATTGGTTTTTATCTCACAAATATTTATGAGAAAATAATTTCTAAAATTTTAGAAGAAATTCATTTCTAAAGAGCTGAAAATAATGTAAAAAGTGTTATAAATTGTTAAGCAGTTTTTAATATTTATTTCTAAAATAAATAAAATATAAGACAGTTCAGTTTAAAACTTGTAAGACAAAAAAACAGAAATTTCACTAATTAGTCAAAATTAAACGGTATATTAAATTTTACTTTTTTTATGATTAAAAAATTTGAGAAATGAAATTAGTTTAAATAGATATTTATGTATTTAAAATAAACAAATAATCACAAAACCATGTAATAAATAGAAATTTATTAACATGGAAATAAAATTATGGATGTTAAAATTGATATTTTTATTTCTTTCATGTAAGTACTTATTAAAATGGAATTAAATAATGCCAAAAGTTTTAGACTAATTTTAAAGATTATCGTAATTCTTTAAATATAAAAACTATACAAATTATAATAAAAATTAAAGTTATTTGCATTATTTTCAAGTATGTTTCAATAAATTACATGAAATTTTTTTACTATTATTTCATGGAGTTATTGTGACAAGAAAAAAAAAATATGATATTCAAAATCTGTAATTATGTCAAATAGAGGTTCACAAAAAAAATTAGAAAATGCTCCATAATCATCATTAGTAGAGAGGAATGTCTTTTTCAGTGAAATAATGATATTACTATATACATGATTAAAGATGTTATTGCATTTAACATGATATTTTGTAGATTTAGAGTACATACTGTAGAAGAATTAAGTTTTTTTCATAAAAATTGAGTTAAATCTTATTTTATATCTTATTATTTAAACAATGCAATATAAATATTCATGGTAATCATTGTACCATCACCATTAAAGAATATAATGTTGGAACTACTTTGATATAACCCCCCCCCCCAATCGGAAATTTGGCAACTTTTTTTCTCACCAAGATGGATGAATTCTTGCCTTATACAAATAATTAATAACAAAAAACTTCTATAACTCAAAAAATGGTACAAAATACAAGAAAATACTAAATTTGACAACAGCAAAAACCTAAAAGCTGAAAAAACCTAAATTTGCAACACCAAAATAAGAAACAGTAACCCTAAAAATTCTGTAGGGAGTGCCAGATTTGGCACTTAATTTTTTTTTTTTGGGGGGTGGGTTATTTCTCCATAATGTTATTTCTTGAAGTCTTTCCCATTCAACTGAATTTAAATTAGTAAACTAATAATGACTATATATATATATATATATATATATATATATATATATATATATATATCGATTTTGGAGCTTTATATTAAACATTCATAGCTTACATTAGGGAAGAAGATATTTAAAATTGATTCCAACATGAAAATATTATGAATAGTAATAATTTTGATTCTACAGAATATTATAAGAATTACTAGCTAACATATTATATATGACTGCAATCTCAGAGCAAATAATCTCAAGGAAACTAATTATGATAATATTCAACTTACGTTAATTTTTATTGAAACTTATTCATTTTCATATGGAAAGTATTTCAAAGGATTGTTCTACTCATTTATTTGAGTGCTTGTGGATACACAATATATCGTTTGTTTTCTATACCCAATATTTACACAAATAAATCAGTACTTTCTCATGGGTGACTTGGATACATACAATTGTCTATGTGAGGAGTATGGATTCTCCAAATCTATACCACATACATACAGCAATCATCTTTATCTTTGTTGATGGTCATACTAGTTTGTTCGTATAGAAAAGCAAATCACAGTAAATGTTTGAATAAAATGGCATATTTGTCAGGATCATTGGACTGTTTGGCAACAGTACATATTTACCTTTCAATTTCCCATTCAAACTTTTCATCAAACTCCCATCAAACTTTTCAATATTGTACTATTGTAAAATATGGGGTTCAGGTTTTTGAAGAAAAATGATAGGCATACCAATTTTCAATACTAAAATAGACAGTAACATACAAGGAAATTCAAATGAAATGAAAATAAAATTGTATGGGTAACTGGAAACTTTGTCTTGATTTATCACAGCATCAATGGAATTGTTCATTTTATTTCCCCTGATATTTTCTTCACAGTGTTAAAATTGATGACACTGCTGTTTGTAGATGCTAATATAGCACATGCACTGAGCCACCAATAACTTTTGTAATTCCTTTTTATATTTCGGGAAAATTTTTTAAATTAATTTGTCTTTAGCTGAAAACATCTAATAAAGTGTATTCAACAGATTGCAGAACTCCTATTCTTAATAAGATGCAATTTCTTTCAAAATGTTTGATGAATGCATAATTTTATAAATGAACACAGATATTGGTTTTAAAATTAATTTCTTTAGTCGCTATAAAAGTGATGATTTGAGGCATACATTAAGCTCATTAGCGAATATTAAACATGACATAGCTGGCAGAATTCATTAAAAAATCAGCAAACAATAAAATGAATTTGCACCAAAGTGCAATTCATTTCCCCTCACATCTTATAAAGTACAATCAGGTCCTCCTCCAATGTTTTTTTATAAGCCAGTATGCATTTCACAAAATATAAGTTCACATTTTGGAAAATATTACTTATTTCAGTGATTTTGATGATATTACATGATGGAATCTCAGAGATATAGCAAATTTCAAAGTTGAAAACATGGTTTAATCACCTTCGAAATGTGTTGCTGTAAGGTCAAATAATGTAATTAGCAGCACAGTTTCATTCAGTGATCATATGGTTCTCAAAATGATTTAAACGTAAAAATTATTATAGCTTGAAAGTATAATCCATCACTTTGACTAGTAATTGCTTGTATGATTGCATCATACAGTGTCATTCAGAAACCAATTTCAGTGCATCATTTTCAACCAAAGTACCCAAATCACTAACATCAAAGTGTATTTCACAGCTAAATCCTAGAGGCCTGCACAGTGATAAAATGTGTCAAACTGATTTACTGCATCAGAATTTTTCCTTGCATTTGTATGACATACTTTCCATTTTCTAACGTAAGAGGATTCTGCACATGTCCAAAATTTATTTGAGGTGCTAGTAACTTTTAAAGGAATTGATTATTTCGTTTTCCTATTATTTCAATTTATCTTTTGAAGTGGTTGATTTCATATTAGTTTAAATCTTGAAATTTATTTTAATAGTGAAATCTGAATTTAAGTTTGAAATGAAATTTTTACTTTTAAATTTAGTAAGTGAAATTTATTTTGAAAGTTTTTAAAGTAAATTTTAAACTGCTTCAATATAAAATTTGAGTTTTAGTATTTATGCGTAAATAGTGATAGAAAAATGTGGATGGTGATAAATTGAAATTTCAATTCCCCCTCCCACTTGACCCAAATTCTATAAATGATGCTCAGGTAAGTACTTTGACTTTTTTTGTTATTCAATTAAAATTGCTGTTGTTTGTAATATTTTGTGTAATTTATTGAGCATTGTGCAAAATGTTTAATGTGAATTTAGATTTACAGTGAATTGTAATGTTTAAACTCAAGTTTTCATCAGAATGTATGTTTAATAATATAATTAGAAATATATGTGTGTGTTAGTTATTTACATTATTAATTTAGCTTCATTGCTTAGTTCTCTCAGGGATAACTTGTGTTTAAACTGAAATTCTTTTTAAGGTGGGCATTACTGTCCAGTAGATAAAAATCCAAGTTCTCAGAAAAAATGTTTGTTATTTATGTTACTGATTCAGTTTTATTGTCCAGAATTTAATTTCCTGTTGCAGACTGCCTGGTATTTAATTTATTATATATTTGTTTTCATTACGTAATCTTAGTAAAATTAGTTTCTAGTTATTAGTTATATTTCTCTAGTGATTAATTATTGTGAAATATTTGAAATTATGAAATATGTGAAATATTTGAAAATACTGAATATTTGAATCTTGTGTTATTTGAAATCTAAAATAACACAAGATTGCAATGTTTAAGTTTGAGTTGGATCAGGATTTTGAATGCAAAATATTATGAAAATTAAAATTATGCTAATTTAGATTGGCAAGATAACTGTGCAGCGCTTAGCATGAAAATAGATAATCACATCAAACTCCTGCAGGCTTATAGGATTTAACTTACTTCACATTGTAAATAACGATCACAGAGCATCACTTGCAGATCAATTAAGAGCATACATTCCCAACTGCATCAATCTTTGGTTAGTGATTGCCAAGCATATATCCTTGATTAAAATTAATAATTCACTATACATCAATGTAGTAGATTACATATCTTGATTTGTTGATCAGAAGTTATAAAGAATGTATTCACACATTAAATTTTTGCATTTTTCTCATTGATCTTTTGGAGTGCATTTTCTAATAATTCAACATTACACATGCAAAAAATTCTTAGCATTTCTTTTTAAGGAAATGCAATTTAAATACCAAAATGTAATTCTTTTTTTTTATTTTTCAATCTTTTCATTTTCACTAATATTACTTTAAAGGCATATACCACCCACAAAATAAAGTAACATTGTTTACATTCAGTTGTTGCAGCATATATTCACTTTGTGGGATTGAAGTATGATTGCTGACATTCAATTAATTTAATTTGTTTGAATACACATGTACTACCACCAATCATAAGATAGATGTACTCTGCCAGAAACTCCTCAAACTTACAAAGGGATGAATGATATAAGCTTGCATAAAGGACAAACAATCTTCTTTTTTATACATACAAGTTAATCAACTTTATTTTTTAAAGATACAAAGAAATTTTTGTATACTTAAATAAATTAAATATAAAAACTACATTTACCATGATAAGTTTGATAACTTTTTTCATATTAAAGATACTTTAAAACGAAATTTAATAGAACATTAATTTAACACATTCACAGCAGGGGAGCTTTCACAGGAAATGACTCCAAAAGGAATATCTAATCTCTTAAAAGCTTAAGATCTGATAATCAAAGTTTATTCTCTTCAGTCAGTGTTACTCTAAAACTCAACTACAGTGCTGCTACTGCAGTGATTACTTTTTCTTCAGAGCAACACTGGAGGTATTAAAACATAATTTATAGTACAATAAAATGCCAATATTCATTAATATTCATCTGAATTTTGATTTAATATAATGGACCATTTCCACAGAAACAATTAAAGAAATAGGAAGATGTCTCAAAGCAAGCATTTTATTTATAGTGGAAAATAGTGACTAATAAAGGTATAATTAATAGAATTCACTTTAAAAAAACAAATATATAAAAGGAATATAACACTCACTTCTTGGCTTCATTTACATGGATTTTTAATTCTTTACTTAATAACTTATATGTAACCTATAAAACAAACAAAAAAAGAAAATTATAGAACTAACCACCTTGCTAATTACTGAGTTTAAATATTACTAGAAAAGTATTGCATAAAAGAATTTTTTTATATATTAAGGTAAAAAAGAAAAAATTAAATTCTAACTTGAGGTGAAATATAATTTTCAGATGTTCAAATTTATTCATGTATTATTTAAAACATTTGTATCATATTTTAAGTTTTCCCTTTTATATATGCATTTTTATTTAAGTTTTCTTTACAAATTCTTAAAAATAGAATGACAATAAAAAAGTAACTCATAATGTATCAAAAAAAGAATTCTAACATAAAAAGGGAAAGCAATTAAGCCATACAAAATTCAGAGAGTGAAACTAATTTTACTTTTAGCAATAACAACCTTTCGGTTCTTATAGTGCAGGAAATGCACCATTCACAGAGATAAGAAAAAGTGCAACAAGCAAAAAGACAAATTCTTTGCTTAATTTTACAGTAACTTTAATATCAAGAGATCATAGTCCAAGTAACAAATATGTTTCAAGATACATATTTAAATATGGAAACTATAAATATATATATTTTTCTTTTTAAAATATTTATGCTAAATAACATTTTTACGCAATTTCTAAAATGTATATAGATATTTGTTTCATGCATAAAATTTATAATACAGCAAACACTGAATCTTAACATATAATAGCAATACAATTTTTATACACTGAAAAATAAATAGTAAAATTATTTTAATGTAGGTCTTTTTTATGCATTTATAAAGTTACATCATATAAGCAATTCAGTCACATAGATTACTTTTTACAAGCCAGTATTAAAAGGAAAAGACTATGGCCGAAGTAGAATTACATTCTTAACAGGACTATAGTAATGGTGATGAATCCAATCACAATCAATGTTGGGAAAAAGGAGATTTTATAAGCCCCTTTGCCAGTCTGAGAGCTTGGGAAATTTTTCTGTTTTGAGATGCACAAATAAATTGCCCCCAAAATTAAATAGTACACAATGGATGTTAAAAGATTTTGCAAAACAGTTTCCTGTTATGTTGTTCACTATGCAATATCAAATTTAACAAACTTCATGCAATATAAAAATGAAGTAGGAGCATGCTTCCACCAAAATTCAAGAAAAATATTGAATGAGATAAGAAAT
>JAPDSC010152403.1:45906-58195 GCA_026290005.1 Latrodectus geometricus
TTTTTTTACAAGTAGTAATGCAGGACTTTAGTATTCTCATGGGTAATAACATTAAGAACATGTTTTAAGACAAAATTTATATTTTCCTGTTTAAAATAGATTGCTAAACACAATTTCTGTCCACACAATCTAGACATGTTTACAATTACCCTTCTATTTATTGCCCTGCATCACAAACCTTTATTTAATAAAATGGTATAGCTATCATACAATCCGTATGGGTTGATTTTGAATTTGATAAATTTCTATTTAGATTTCCCAATTCTCCTGCTAAACTGGATATCTAACTATCTTGGATATTCTACAAATAAATACCATGAAAATATTTAGCAATAAAACAACAGTTTTATTTTGTTAATTAGTAGAAAACATAAATATATGGGTTTTGAAATTTATATTTATACTAATTAATGTTCCCATGTACATTTTTATTTGATTTTCTTTAATATTTTAATATTTCACTTTTAATTGCAATTTTATTAATAAAAAGTTTAAATTTGCATACTATAATGAAAACATCAAATTTAAACGGACACACAAAATAAGATTAGTTTATTATGTGTGTAATTTCGAATTTGATTTTCCAATATTTTTCTTAACTAAGAAATTCTTATATTTTTGTTTTGTTAATATTATAAAATGACATTAATTAACTTATTTATAAAATTAGACAATTTAAAGATTTATGCTATACAATTATATAAACTTTCCAGGTAAAGCGTAATTAGGCTACTCCTTTGTTTCATAAAAAATTTGAAGATAAATATTGGTGACAAAATTTAATTTCTGGTAATCTGGATATTTTCAGCGCTATACATATAATCTATAAAAATCATAGGATTGTCATTTTGTTATTAACATTTTGGCACCTATCTTGGGGTTAAAAAAATAGCCAAAAAATTAAGGCGTACCCAAAAGTAAATTTTACTCAACTTGTCAAAATACTTTTGTTTATCAACATATTTACACATACTATATGATAGCTGTATGCTAAGTAATTAAGCAAAGCTGTTTAAACAGTGCCTTAGAGTCTTGGCGATATTTCCGCACGTACACCCGTATCAGAATTTCCCCAAAATAAAAAACTCAGTATACAAAATTATAGAAGTAACAGAAAATTTATTAAGTATTAGAATAAATAATATAAAAACTGGTATTATTTCTGAAATTATTAAAGAAAAAAGTAAATAAGCAGGTAAAATATTCAAAATAAAAATATAAAATTACTGTTTCATTTTCATCTAATATCAGCTGTTCTAATTTATCATTATATTCTTTTGGAGCCATAGTATCATAAATGATGAGTTCTGAAATAATAAAAAAACAAATTTTTTAATGTATCCGAAAATAAAGTAACTCAAAAATGCAAGAAAAATTCTTATTAATTATTTTAAGACGCAAAGATAATTTAAATATTGTTATTAAAAGAATTTTATCAAAATATTATTTTCATCAGAACACATAAAAAAAATATATATTTGCTTACACTTTTAGCGCGCGAAAAATGAAAACAAAATATAAATGTTACTTCACTTCACTCCAGTTTAAAATAGACTTTCAAATGATTTATAATATTAATTATTGAATTCATTTTTAAAATCAGCCCTTAAATAAATTTTCATTATTATATGTTTTAAAATTATTAATATAAAGTACTTTATATTTTTTTAAATTTTGTTTAGGTTAAATTTAAAATTCTGAAAGGGTGAATCAGGTTTTTTTTTTTTTTTTTTTTTTTCCTCCGTGCTGTGTGTAAAGGAATCATTCACTTTTGAAATGTTTGACAAGAGAATTTCTTATGTTTAGTCAACAAGCTATTTTTTGTTTTTAACATTATTAACTTTATTCATTATTTTTCTCCCTCGGTTCTTCCTCCGTATTGCGAAATTAGTTTTTTTTTTGGCTTAGATTGGATTAAACTGAGAAGTGCTTTCATGTTATTATGGAACCATTAATATCCACTGAAACTATGTCAAGTGAAGTTTATGATGGGAATTCTGTGACTGATACTAATAATGTGGCCCTGGATACAGAACTTTCTTCTATAAATGATGCTACTGATTCGAATAATACTACTGATTTGGGAAATCAAAATTCATCGAATGCAATTCCTTCCAATACATTTTCAAATTATTCTTTTCCGACATTTGAAAATCAGCAAATAGGTACAAATAATGTAATTAGTCCTGTTGCTCGAATTAAATGCAATCAATGTAATTGTTATTTTAAACATGAATATAAATATAAAATTCATTTAGCTAAACATGAACAGGCTGTAAAAGTGGATTGTAATGTATGTGGTAAAAGTATTTCAAATAATCGCTTTGTATACCATGTTATGGTTCATACAGGAGAAAAACCACATGTTTGTCGTGTATGTGGTCGTGCCTTTAGGCTTAATAGAGATCTTAAACAACACAATTTCACTCATACTGGAGAGCGGCCATATCCTTGTCATATGTGTGGAAAGAAATTTGCAGATACAAGTGCAAGACGAAAGCATTTTCAGACTCACACTGGTGAGAGACCTTATAGTTGTGAAATTTGTCAACGTGCTTTTACACAGATATCTCATTTGAGAGAACATCAAGTTACACATACCCGAGAAAAATCACATAAATGTGAATTATGTGGCAAGAAATTTACAACCAAAAGCAGCATGCAACGGCATATTTTGACACATACAAATACTTGTGAAGTATGTCATTCAACTTTTACAACCAATAAGAAGTTACAAAAGCACAGAGAACTGCATAACATTGAAAGACCATTCTCTTGTGTGCATTGTGAAAAGAGGTTTCTTAAAAAAACAGACTTAAATACACATTTAATGATTCATTCAGAGGAAAAAAATGTTATTTGTAAAATTTGTGATGGTGCATTTAAAAGTTATAGGTATTTAAGAGTTCATCATTATCATTATCATAAAGGTATGGCTCTTCCTTATAAATGTCCTTATTGTACTAAAGGATTTTTCCAAGAAAGCAGTTTAAAAAGGCATTCTGTAGTCCATTCACGTTTACCTAAAAGAAGAGTGAAGTGCCCAGATTGCAGTATAACCTTTCCAACACCCGAGTCTTTAGAAGCACATGGTTGCCAGAGAAGTTTTATGAATTACTTTGAATGTAATCTTTGTGATAAGAAATACAAAAATAAGTCTGATTTAGCTAAACACACTAAAAAATTTCATTCTGTTACTTCAAAAAAATCTCTAGGTTCTAGTGAAATTGAACAAAGTATTTGTGAAACTAATTCCTTGAATAGTGAGTTTACCCTTGATTCTAACCAAGAGTTATCCTCTGCTCTAGAAAATTGTGATAGTATAATAATGAATAATTCTTCCCCTCCATCACCCGAAATGATCACCAGTGATTCTGTTGAGTTAAATGATGCATCAGAAGAATAAAATATTAAGCTGAAGAAATGTGTCAAGATTCCAATTTCCTATAAGGAAACTAGTAATGAAGGTGAATCTTACCTTTTTTCCAAGCACAAATAATTTAATTATGCTCAAGAGTCTGAAAAATGTACCATTTATTCTGGAAAAGATGTTTTTGTTTTTAAACAAATTTTAACTACTTTACAATATTCCAGTTTGTTTCAGAATTTTTTCTATATGTGTATGATGTTTATCGGGCTAATTTGCCAATGTGGAGCCTTAGACAAATCTTATGCAAAAGGTGCCTCAAGATGCAGTGTCTAATTTATGCTATTATTACTGTCAAAGTTCTGTTGACAAATTAAAAAATGCATTCCAATGAAAAATGTTTATCATTGAATATTTATTTTAATAATTATATTATATTTCTTGCAAATTAGGAAACAAAAGAATTAGCTGCTTAAATTAATCTCTTATTTTATGGAGTAGTAATAACATGTGAAGTATGTTTGTGTAAAACACTACCCTAAGATCTCTTCATTTTTTTATAAAAACTTCTTTATCAATTTGCTCCTTTTTTTAAAATATTGCAAATACTTTATTTTTAAAGAAATTGTTAAAAAAAATGTGGCTGGCAACCAATGAGATAATTTCCCCACACTTCTCTTTTTTTGTATGTTTTTTTCGTTAATTTGCGCTTTAGGTCCCCTACTCTGCCAACTTGGCGATAAATACACCAAGTGTGGTAAACTGGACATTTTTATCCCTAATGAGCTCTTTATGGTTACCTCCGGAGGAAATAATTTGAAGCGCTTTTTCGCGCATGCTCATTAATTGGTTTTTTTCTTTTAGCATTTTCATTGGTTGTTAATTAGTTTCAGTTTGAAAAATTGGTCAGTTTCATTGGTTGCTAATTGCTTTTGAAAACGCACCAAGTACTGGACCCACAGCACACTTTCGCCAAGTTGGCAGAGTAGGGGGCCTAAAGCGCATTTTCACCGTTTTTTTATTTTAGTCAAGTTTATTTATTGAATTTTTAATGGATTTTATTAAGATCGCCCTTATCCTCAAAAGCGATAAAGGTAGGAAGGAGTTCAAGTTATAGCCAACGTAAAAATTTTTAACTAATAATTTTAGTGAAACTTATTTTTTAAAAGAATGTTGTTGTAGTTTAAAAATCAAATTAATTTTTTGTCTTTACGTTTTAGTGATATTGATTATTTTCAAATTGCATCTATTTTCCATTTACTTTACATTAATAATTTTTCCCCCCTATTGTTACTAAGCGATGGGAATTAGATTAAGATTTTTCTAAATTTCATTATGATGCCTTTTGCATAAATTAATTCTTACTTGTAATTTTGTTGTAACACAAATTATATTGAAATTTAGGAAATACCATTAGGTTTATTTTTTATAACATAATTATTTTAACTTAAGTATCTTATTTATTATACCAAAACATTTTCCTTATAAAGTAGTAATAAAATTATTTTGTTATTAGCAACCTTTTATTTAAAATGTTAATTGCATCAGTTAAGAACTGTTTTTATATTTCTTATTATGTTGTAAATTTGTGTTGATAATTCAAAATCATCATTTGTATTGATATCTGTATTTAATTTATCCTGCTTTAAAAAAAAATTTTATTTGCTATTGGAAATGTTGTGAAAATTCATGATAGAGTTTTGTACATGCTCAACATTTTAAAATTACAAAATTATTTCACAAACAATAAAAAACAAAATCACAATGTATAATGCAATTTTTTTTTTTTTTTTTTTTTTTTTTTTGAAAAAAATAAATTTTCCACTTCTAATTTACAGTAGACACTTGCTTCTTCTAATTTAGGAAAAATCACATTTTTATGAAAATTGACTGGTTCCTAACTGAATCGGACAATGATAATTTTAATTCCCATTTGCAAACTTGCCTTCGTGTATTTTTTATTTGTTTATTTATTTTGATCATCTGATTATTCACATTTTTTACTTTATAGTAAAAAAACTTGGATTGGTATTAATTTTGGAGAATCTTTGAATTTTTTTATTCTTTTGTATTAAGCATTAATTAATCAGTCAAATAAATAAAATGTTTTCATTCTAAAATCAAAATTAAAAGAAAGTATTTTTATAAATCCTTATTTGCCTCAGTAGACTGATCTATTAGCCTCAAGTATCATTTACTTCAAATTTTTTTAAACTATCTGTGGAATTTCTCTGGCTTAACCTAACTTCTGACTTTGCATACATTTGAGTGTAATCAATAGCTACAAATAAAAATATTGTAGGATATATGTGAAAGGAATGATCATGTCTTAGAATCTCACCTTATGAAATTTACTTTCTAATCACAATGCTCTTGTAAATGTATGCTTGGAATATGTTGCAAAAAAAAAAAAAAAAGGAATATTTTAGTCATTTTAACCTGCATCCGATTTTAAACAAACTATTGTAACTGAAGAAAGGAAAAAGTTTGTATGATTACTTAAATGAACATAAATTATTCATCTACGATCTTCATAGAGAAAGTTCTACTACAAGAGATTTCATTTCAGGACTTCTTGAATTGAGATTCATATGTGAGAGGTTTTAGATTATAACTCTTACATCTGAATTTTTTTTCATAAAAGTTATTTTATATTATTAAATATTTAAAAATATGCTTAATAAGCATAAAAAGAACTTTCAGGTATTAAATATAAAGAAAGGAAATTAGTACAAGGAACATCAGCAAAACAAGTAAATGAAGGCTAACAAGATTAAGGTACTTTTTAAGAAAAACAACAGTGAAATGCTTTTCTGCATGGAAAAAAATGTTTTAAAATTGAAAAAGTAAATGATTTTTCCTCTGTAAAATGAAAGAATTTTTCTAATTATTATTACACATGTTTTTTATATTATGCATACTGAATAACGTTTTCTAATAGTACTTTATAAAGAGAACAGTATGGTAAAAAAAAAAAAAAATAGTTTTAAGATCTAACAGTTATTTTTATATTTAGAGAACTTATGATTTCAAGAACTGTTTTATATGCCTCTTTATAACAAGCGTCTACTGTATTTAATAGTTACCTCGTAATGAAGGGGAAGAAAAAAATGTTGAAAGTTAACTGTTTGAACATAATTTAAAATTTTCTGATTCATTACATAAAACATATTTTATAAAAACAGGGTTCTATGTCATATTTTTTTCTTTTGTAAAGATCAGTTTTTTTGAAGTTAACAATATGTTGGTCAATAAACAAAAGTAAACAATTTAAATATCAGTCCTAATATGTGAGTTTTTTAAATTGTCAAGTAATACAATGTTGTCTAATCATTTTTTGTATAAAGTCTTAGTAATTTACAAATTCATTGCACAACATTAATCGGCCATTAATTCAATAATATATAAAAATCTAACCTAGTTATCTGGAATCTATATAAGTTTCTGCTTTTGAAAGAAAAATGATTTCATTGTATGCTATTTTTCTTAAGCAAAGTTAGTGATCTGTATTAATTTTAATACTGTACTAAAATAGCACTTAAATATGCTTAGTGTTTTGGTTTTCAATTCAGCACTTTGTGATTGGAATCCCACTTTGGCTTTGGTGTTTATAAAGGCTTGGAATGCACTTTAAAATGTTGGTTCCTTCATAAGTAGGCCTTGTGTGTAAAAAGTTACCATTGCGATTAACAAATCAAAAATAAAGTTTGAATATTATAGCAACTTTACTTTTAGTTATTCATGTTAGGAATATTGATAAATATTTTAATCATAAACTTTTAAATATCAATTTATCTTTTATATATGTAACAAAATATGATTATTTGAGACGGATATTGTATTTGAAAACTGATGAAATATTAGTAATTATAAAATTATTTTTTAGGGAATTGTATTTTTATTTATATTTTTATATTTAAAAATTCGTTTAACCAATTGAACTGAAATATTATGATTTTCCTAAATTTTTATTGATATTAGTATTTCTTAAATTAGTCCTTATTAAAAATATAATAAAAAGGTTTTGAAATAATTTGTCCTGAGTCCTATTTTTGCACAACTGGGTTCTTAACTTGCAAAATAAATAAATTTTTACAGGAAGGCAAATAAATTTAGGAAATAAAATAAAATAAAGACTTACAATTCTAAAATACATTTGTTATAAAAAGTTTCTTTTTTATTTTTTTATGTTATTTACCCAGTTTTCGATACAACTAAAATTTAATAATATGCATGATTTTTAACATTAAGAGTATATAAGTATAAACTTTAAAAATATGTTTTGGATAAGAAAGACTTGCAAAATGTGTTTTTTTTAAGTAATGTTTAAGTTACTTGAGAGTAATTATGTTTCTAATTTCAAACATTGTGTAGAATAGTAAGATGTGGAATGTTCAACAAATAAGTGATTTCAGCTATTATTTTGTTATCGATAAATTGTTTGATAAAAGTGTCACATTACATCAAAAAACAAATATCATTTTTAACTTAAAAAATTTTAAGATTTGTATGTATTTAGACTTTGGGCTTACTTGGTTTGTTTTACATCACATCAAAAATATTCAAGAATTCTTAAAATATTCTATTCTGGCAGTCTTTTAACTGTAACTTAAATATATTTAAAATGTGTAATATTGAATCATAATTTCAAAAATTATTTTCTTTCATTGCTTTTAGTCTTGTGTATTTTAGAGTACAGTCCTTTTTACATTTAATATAATAAATTTCTGGGGATCAACCTGGACTTAATATTCTTATACCTTATTGTCAATGAAGCATATTACAGTATGTGCCTTTTGAAAATGGACATTATGACATGTTTATATAATGTAATTGCTATTAATCCCATCATATTGTAACTATTGTTGAGCTTGTAACTAAATGAATGTCCTTATAACTTAGGTCATGGACTTTGGTCTAGAGTGAATTTCATATCATAGATTGTAATGATGTGAAATTCACTTTAAACTGGAGATTCCTGTTAAATCAGCCATTGTATGTAAAAAGTAATTTTAAATCACCAGCCAAAGTTATAAAGCTAAGAGTATATGATTTCAAAAAATTTTGAAATGTTAATTTTGTTTACATTAACTGAGGCTGTTCCTTCTACAGACATTTAGAGGAACATATCAAAATATTTACACATTGCAAACCATTTCAAAATAAATGGTCTAAAATTTGCAATTTATTAACTTTATAATTCCTCAATCATCTTTAATATCATGACAAAAGTTAACTACTTAACAGTTTTATATAACATAATAATTATGAATACTTAATATTTTTATCTTCGTCTTCTTAGATTTGGGTTTGTATGCCATTGGGCACCTGTGCTTTAATCAGCAATATATATATATATATATATATTTTGCCCTAGAGATACATCTTATGATATCAAGAAATAATCACTATTATTCATTTACATCTTTATCGTGAATTTTGTTTCATCTTTTTTACATTGAATGAGCATTGATTAGAATCTCATTATCTAAAATATTAACTTGTATCATATATTTTTTTTTAATCTTAAATTTTATGATTTATATATGATTATTATTTATTGTGCTTTGTTCATTAGTATTCTTTCATTAAAAAAAAAAAATCAAAATCGCTCTCAATGCATAACTAGGCAGCATAATAGTGCATACTTTCAAAATTACTATTTCATATATACTGTTATGTGTGTGTATAGTTTTTCTTAGTTTGTTTCATTCATTTATTCAGGAACCACATATTTCTAGCACTGAAGAAACAAAGCCTGATATTATAATTTTTGTAGAATTACTGTTTTTTATTGCTCTGCCAATTAATCATTGTTAGCAAACATTTCTCTTGCTTAATTGTATGATATTTTTCTTTATCAATCCTTCCTATTACCATTGTCTAAAATTCCTGCAAACTGTTTTAATAGAAATAAATTATGTAAGTTTTGAAAACATTTTTAAGCATCCTATGATTGGATGGATATCTGAAAAAAATTTCTGTTGTGCAATCTATTTATTGTCTATTTGTTTAGATTTTGTTATTTAAAAATTAAATTTCATCTGCTGTAATTTATTAAGTCGATAAAATAAAAAACGTATTTTTCTTAAATATATTTCCGTATACCTAGAATTGTATTTAACTAATATTACAAAAGTAAAATATCAGCAATTGCATTCCACATATTAAAAATGCTATACTTTATTATTGATGCATTAAATAAATTTTTTTGGAAACAATCTCTAACTTGCTTATGTTAACATTTAAAAAACAAATATTTGTTTCAAAATATTTTTAAAAATAAATTATAAAATAGTTATGAGCAATAAATTAATAGAATTAGTTAATGTTGCAAAGATTTTAAAGAGTTTAAATTTTGGTTATTGAAGAAAGAATATTAAAAAAGAAATAATATTAAAAATCCTTTTTAAACTTAAAACTTTTATTCATTAAAAATTTATATTTTTAAATTTAACTATATTTTAATTTTTTCCTTAACTTGTGAGTAGTATTTTATATCAATAGTAATGTTTCATTTCCAATTAATTAAACGTAATTAGTGTAACAATAAAATAATAGATCTTAATATATTCTAAAAATGAATTTTTTAAATGCTTTTCATAATTAAAAACAAGTTTTTTATAAACAATTTTAATCTGTAAGAAATACATTATTTAGGAAACATTCATTAAATTTTGATATTTGGTTATATATTTAAACCATTACATATATATATGTATGTATGTATGTATGTATGTATGTATGTATGTATGTATGTATGTGTGTATGTATGTGTATATATATATATATAAGTTTCTTGTAGATACCATTTTCCTGTTATAACTGCATTATTTGCATGTAAAATATTTTATATAATTTCATCGCAAACATTTTTGTAGCTTTTTAAAATAGTGTTTGGGAAATATATATTGATATTTATTTTTGCAAAATTAAGGAGTAAGTTATTTTCATTTATTTATTTTCTTTTTTAGTTTTTGTCGCCCATACATTAATTTTTATAAGAAAGTATTCTGACTTTCGATTGAATGTTATTAATTCTTAATATTCTGACAATTATTGTTATGAATCCAACATACTTCCCTGTACCTAACTCAGAATTGGGCTCTACCAATTACTTAAGCTGCTGAAGAAAAGCAGTTGAATCTTTGTTATTTAAATGCAGGAACCTAGCAAAAAAACCCCATGACTTGATCTTCCACCTCCTAAGATGTTATTTAATTTAGAGAACATTATGATCATAAGCTTTTTAACCTGCCTTGAGTTTGCACAATTTATCCTGGATTAAGTTGAGATAGGAATTGAGGCAAATGCCTTGTCATAAGGAGGATGACACTTTACCAACTACACTACCACCACAGGTTCTCAATTATCATTAATAAAACTTTTACTTCAGTAATTTCCATATTATTCCTTTAAATTTATTCTGAATAATAATCAATTTTAGTCTGCTCAAATAGCATGGTATTGAAAACGCCTATGTATTTGTGCTATGTTATGTCATTTCAAAATAAATAAAACTATGATTTCTATATTATGCCACTTGTAATTGTATATTTACTCAAGCAAGAGGTATAATATGGAATAAAACATACTATATCAGTTTCATTCAAATTAAATATTGATTGTTATGGAATTTTAATGCATAATTATTTGTATTTACATGTTACAAATGTAACTCTAATGTGTATATACATTATTATAGTACCATGCTATTGATTACTTTCTCGTAAAGCTATTTATTTAAAATTTGTGTTCTGAATCTACATCTCTTATAACAGATATTTGTTTCTAATATGGTACATTGATTCTGTAACTTAAAATAAATTATTTTACTGTTCTTATTTACTGTTGATTTGCATTATTTATTCAGTTTCAAGTGTTTCTATATAATGAGTCTTATATTTTTTTATAAAACTATACAAAGAATTACATTTAAATGTTTTCATTCCTCAAAGATTTTCAACTATTGATATGAATGGCTTCATGTGAGGGTATCCAATGCCAGTAGCTGAATCAGTTGAGAAAAGAAGAACTCAAAATTTTTAAGGATATTTTCGCTGACTAATTCCCACATCTTCTGCCAGTTGGCAAGGGGTTGAATAGAGCTTTTACTGTTACAGTATCAAAATTTCATTTAGATTAGATGTTGACTTGTTTTCTAATTACTGTTCCGTGATTTAATCAGTTCAAATTAATTTTCCTAGTTATATATTTTATGCTTTATTTTTTTCAGAATGAATATTATACTTTTACTGTTAAGGAAAAATTAATAAACAAAAAAAAAAAACAAATGTTTTCCTTGAGTAATTGTGAAAAATAGAGTATAAATGCCTGCACTAACTCATAAGTGTTTATGTATTATTCTTCGGTTAAAATCTCGTATAAAAATATTAAAAAAAAAGCAGAATGTATGCAACTTTTCATCCTTTTTAAAATGACCCATTGTTCCAACTAAAAATGTAAATAAGCAAAATTTAAACGGAATTAAAAATGTGAAATAATGAATCCTCTCCAATTATTTAAAATATCAACTAAAAAAGAAATGCATAATGTTTGAATTAATTGAGAGATTATTTAAGGTTTGATATCAATTTCAAAGTATATTTTTGGTTTTATTTGATGTTTACTCATTAATATTCAGAAAGTGCTTATTTTTCTAATTGGTGATATTTAGTAAGAAAAAAAAAAATGTTTTTGGAATTTGTTTAACAAATTTATGCAGAATAATAATTTTTCTGGTAATTGTACATTTCTTAATTTATTTGTATTAATTTAAAAACTGTTGTATTATTGAAAAGTAAATTGATGAAAAGCATTTTTAATTTAATGTCATATAACCTAATATAAATATTTTTGATTAGAATTTTCATATTCATTATGATATGGTGTTTATTATTTAAACAATGAAATCTCATTAAA
>JAPDSC010152403.1:58595-72280 GCA_026290005.1 Latrodectus geometricus
ACATCACTTTTCGACAGGACATGCATAAAATAGTTAAAATTTCTGGTATTTTGATCGATGCTCTCATTGATACCGGAAGCCATGCAACTTTATTACGCGAAGATCTGTATCGTCAAAGTGAATTTTCTGAACTGACCTATTCGAAACTAACACTGAATGGGTTTGGTAGCTCTGAAGTACAGCCTCTTGGTTCATTTCAAGCAAATATAGAAATCGATAATGATGTTTTCTCTACAACAGTTTATGTTATTTCTCAGCATCAGATGAGTTTACCCTTAATTATTGGTACAGATATAATTACTCAAGGAACACTTACGGTCAATAAAGATTTTATTTCTTTACAAAAAACAGATAACAATTTTTTTCGTGCATTTAGTTAATGTTGTTGACAACACATCAGACATTGATTTAAATCACATACATGACAAGAAATGTAAACAAGAAGTATACAATTTAGTTAACAACTACAAACCGAATAAGACGCGAACAACAGAAATGAAGATGTCTATAATTTTAAAAGATATTCCAGTCTGCCAACAAGCCCGTCGAATGTCCATTCCAGAAAAAGAATTTGTATCCAAACAAATCAATGATTGGTTAAAAGAAGGAATAATTAAACCATCTTGTAGCGAATATGCTAGTCCAATTGTTTTGGTAAAAAAGAAAGATAATTCTACCCGGTTATGCATAGATTTTCGCAAATTAAATAAGAAAATAAATAAAGATCATTATCCATTACCTTTCATTGATGATATATTAGATCAGTTACAAAGTGCAAAAGTATTCACTTCTATTGACTTAAAAAATGGCTTCTTTCATGTTGATATTGACCCTAATTGCACAAAATACACGAGTTTTATTACACATAATGGACAATACGAGTTCCTTAAAGCTCCATTTGGTTTTAACAATTAACCCAGCCGCTTTTAATAGATATTTATCGTGTGTTTTTAGAGATTTAATATCAGATGGTACTTTAATTATGTACATGGATGATTTTATCATACCATCTAAAACTGAAGAAGAGGGACTTATTAAATTGAAACATGTTCTTGAAACTGCTTCAAATTACGGACTAAATATTAATTTTAAGAAATGCCAAATTTTACAAAGAAAAGTTGAATTTTTAGGCCATGTTATAGAAAACAATACTATTTCATCTCCATTAAAAATTAAAGGAGTAATTAATTTTCCTGAACCTAAAGACGTTAAACACTTGCAATCATTTTTGGGCTTGGCAGGCTATTTTCGAAAATATATTCCAAATTATTCTATTATTGCCAGACCTCTAAGTGACCTACTAAAAATGTCTTCTACTTTTGTTTTCAGTTCCGCTGAAAAGACTGCATTTCTCAAATTAAAAGAATTACTCACAACACATCCAGTTTTGCATTTATTTGTGCCAGGTTCAGAATTAGAAGTACACACTGATGCATCTAAACTTAGATTTGGTGTAGCTCTACTAGAAAAATCTGATAACGGAAATTTTCACCCAATTTTGTATATGAGCAGAAAAACATCTCCCCTGGAAGAAAAACTACACAGTTATGAACTAGAAGTACCTGCTGTTGTAGAAGCTCTTAAAAAAATTCCGCGTATATTTACACGGAACTAAATTTAAAATAGTTACAGACTGTATGGCTTTTCAAAAAACAATGGATAAAGCTGAGTTAAGCGCAAAAATTGCGCGATGGGCTCTTTTGTTACAAGACTTTGATTATGTTATTTCTCATAGGTAAACAAATGCAACATATTATTGCTTTAAGTCGCTACCCTGTTGTGATTATTGCTCCCGATGATATTACACAGAAGATAATAAAGTCCCAATATACCGATGAGTTTATCATTAATATGAAAAGAGCAGTCGAAAAATCTCTTAATTCTGATTTTAAAGTTAGAAACGGTGTTTTATATAAATTGGTCCAAGATCAAGAACTTTTAGTCGTCCCACAAGCAATGTGCAATCAATTAATTCAACAAGCGCATTCTAATGGTCATTTTTCAATACAAAAGACAATAGACATTATTAAAAGAGACTATTATATTCCCAATTTAGATAAGTTAACACAAACTTTCATCACCAATTGCATCACATGTATTCTATCTTCCAGAAAATCAGATAAATCTGAAGGATTCCTCTATCCAATTCCAAAAGGTGACACCCCTCTGGATACATATCACATTGATCTTTTAGGACCCTTGCCATCTACAAACAAAAATTAGAAACACTTATTTTCAGTTGTAGACGCTTTTACAAAATTTATTTGGATATATCCTGTTAAATCTACCTCTGCACAAGATGCATTAGATAAGCTAAAATTACAGCAAACAGTTTTTGGTAATCCTAGTCGAATAATCTCAGATAAAGGATCAGCATTTACATCCCATGAATTCCAATCCTACTGTACTGAAGAAAGTATTGAACACATACATATCACGACTGGAGTACCACGTGGAAACGGACAAATCGAGCGTATGCATCAAACTATAATTTCAGTCTTAACGAAATTATCTTTAGAAGAACCCACAAAATGGTACAAACATGTGTCTAATGTCCAGCGTATAATGAACAGTACTGCCTCACAAACAACCAAGTTCCCACCATTCGAATTAATGTTTGGCATTAAAATGCGAAATAAAGATGACATTCGCATTAAACAATTACTCGAAGAAGAACACCTTCAATATGTAGTGCATGATAAAAAACAATTGCGTAATATTGCTAAAAATAATATTTTACAACATCAAACACAAAGTAAATGTTATTATGATAAACGAAGAAAACCTTCAAAAATATATAAAGTTGGTGATGTAGTCGCTATTCAACGAACACAGTTCGGACCAGGTTTGAAACTTAGCTGAAATATTTTGGACCTTACCAAATTAAAGCTATAAAAGGTAATGATAGATACGAAGTAGAAAAAATTGGTAATCATGAAGGTCCTAATACCACATCTTCCTCTGCAGATTTAATGAAACCTTGGTCAAATATGTAAATAGTTTTTCAACAAACTATTAGCTTATATTTAATATATTTGTGTCTATTACTGAACTATGCCTATATATCGTTATTTCAGAAAACATTTTTTTAGATATCTATAACATTTTTCGTCACTATTATTCTAAATATTACACATTTATAAAAGTTCTTTCGTTCAGCATTATTTTAAGTAATTGTGTATCCATTTATATATTTTTCCTTGTGTAAGATTACTTGCGCATTACATCAAGATGTTTGCGATACGTTCGCTGACGATAAGAATAAGCAAAATAAAAAGGAAAAGCCAGCAACGGAGAATTATAAAGACAAAGAAGACGGTTCACCCAGCTTACGAGGGACATTCATGAAGTTAAGACGAATCTACACAAATTAAAAGACGTGTCTTCTTCATTTGCTGTTGAATGAAAAAAAAAAAATTCTATTTTGTTAGTTATTCTCTTGTTGGTTGCGCCTTCCTCTGTTTCTTTGTATTTTGCAGCTGCTTTTACTCTCGTCGCTAGGAGGACCTGAGCGTTTAGAATGGCCGAGTGTGAAATATGCCAGATGACCCTACTCCACTTCATGACATCATCTTAATACTTGATGCTTCCACAGCGATCCTGGTGTCAAGTGTTATAAAAGAGTAGATGAAGACGGAAGACGGTCTAGAACAGACGTATTTGAACCTTGATGATTCCAAAACTAATAATATTGTCATCATAACACTTTGTTGTAATTGTAAATACCTGTAAATATCTTTAATTGATTAATACACTATTCTTAAAATGCCAATTAGTTGCATTATTTAGTTATTAAACTAACCCACAGATATATATTTTATTGTTTTGGTAATTCTGATTCATATTATTTTAAGGTAAAATATAATACAAAGGTACCTGAATGCATATTACTAGAACTTATTTTAATGGCTTATTTAAATTTAGATCATGATTTATATAAGTAGTATATTCTTTTAGCTTGCTTAAAATTGTTTTCATTTAAGAAGGTGCATTATATAATTAAAATGGCAATGTATTGAAATGAAAATTTAAACTATAATTTTTTTCAATATATAAATTAAGTATTTGAATATTTTTTTAAATATATTTTTATACTCACAAAGAAAACGAAAGTGTTTTTTTTTTATAGATTCAACCAAAAAGAAAAAAAGGTGATTTGTGAGATTTTAAGCATTTTTCATTTTAATAAATGATAATTTAAGGTTTGGTAATTTGTGATAACATTAGATTGTTTAAATGGCCTTTGCATTCTTGGGTAAAGCTCGAAAGGAGGATCTGTTAATATTGGCAAGTGAGTTAGGAGAACAGATTCCTCCAGACGCTAAAATAATAGATTTAAAAAATGTAATTACACAATCTAAACAATATGAAGAGTCATTTGTTCGAGAATTAATAAATACTATAATTTCTGATCGGGTAGAGAGAGAGAAAGCCATAGCTGTAGAAAAAGAAAGAAAACGGGAATTAGAACAAGAAGAAAGACAACGTGAATTAGAAAGAGAAGAAAGACAGCGTAATCGAGAAGTAGAAGAGAAACAAAGAGAAAGTGAACATGAAATTAAAATGCGTGAATTAGACTTAAAAGAAAAGGAAGAGGAGAGCAATTCAGAAATCACTGTCGAATATGGACGGGATAAAATAGGAAACACTTTTATAGGTTTTTTTAAATATAATGAAAGGTGTAATTTTAGATCCCCCGGAGCGAGCAGAAGAATGGCCTTTCTTTTTCCATCATGCGGAAAAAATGTTCAAACTTTATGAGGTACCCGAGCAGTATAAAGGTAAAATTATTTTACAGTGTTTAAAGGGTCGTGCTAAGGGAATAAATGCTATGCTATCTGAAGAAGATTTAGATCAGTATGATAAAATTAAAAGTTTTATTTTAAAAGAAAATAGAATAACTCCCTTACAGCACAAGAAGAATTTTGATTCTTGTTTTAAATTACACAATGAAAGTTATGCTCAGTATGCTTCCCGTGTTGAAGCTGTATTTAAAATCAAGGGACATAGAAACATTGGCTAAACTTAAAGAACTTCTTGTAGCTGACAAAATAAAAGAGACTTTGCCTACTTATGTAAGGTCCCAAATATTTTTGAAAGAGGCTGAATTTTGGCTTCCAGTTCCTGATTTGGTAAGGGAAATTGATAATTTCTTAGTTTCGATACCAAAAAGTTTCGCAAGTAATTCTGACAATTATACCAAATTTAATCCAGGCTCACAGGGTACAAAACAGAACGAAATTATAAGGAAACCTTTTCCATCTGAAACTAGAAGTAAAAGTTTTAGCGAAAAGAAGGAATATTACCGTTATTCAAAGAACACAGAACCGTTTCGCAAATAATACTGCGAGTTGTGCTCCAGGTAAAAAATTATTAAAATGTTACAAATGTCAAGAAGAAGGTCATTTAAAGAAGTTTTGCCCGCAGGTAAATACAGTATCATAAGTTTCTAAGAAGAGTGAAACTGTAGAAATAAGCAAGAACGGGCTAAATGAACTTTGCATTAAGATAGGTAATGCAAGTTTCGATTCGGAAATTCCAATCAGTGAAAAGGCTGGTGAGCTTCTTCGAGTTGATTTAAATGTAGAAGATCATGCGTTTCATGGGATCATTGAGAGTGGTGCGGAAATTACAGTACTGCGGAAGTCAGTGGTACCAGAAGAAATGTTGCAGTCAAGTGGGAAAATTTACTTGAGGTCTGCAATTGGATCTCCGGTTGAAGGAAAGCTTTTTGGTTCTACTTAGTGTTTGGTCAGCAGATGATGATATCCGGCCGTATATCATGGTGCATGCTGCAGTTGTGGAAGGATTACATGAACACGCTTTGATCACTCCTAGAGTTTTCAGTTTATTAAAGGAACAAAGAAGAAAATATCTCGGAGAAGAAATCAATAATATCCACGGGGAACATAAAGTTTTGAAGAACACTTTCAATGTGGAGAGAAGGAAAACAGAAACAAATCAAGAAACAGCTGAAATAGAAAATTCTGGAGTAGAGGTTTCAACTACTCCAGTGGAAAAGTAACTTGCTAAATAAAGAAATAATCGCTACTGCAGATGAAGAAAATAATCGTCCAAGTTCGCAAGCAAAAATATTAAGAAATGAGCAGTTGTCTTGTACTACATTAAGTCGTTGTTTTGAAGTTGCCAGACAGCGGAAGAAAAATTACTGGTTAGAATCAGATTTATTGTACCACACAGGCAATGTGGGAGGACAGAAATATGTATAGCTTGTTGTTCCAGAATGCAGAAGAAAAGAAATTTTAAAATTAGCTCACGAAACACCAATAGGAGGACTTTTGGCTGCCAGGAAAACCAAAGAAAGAATTGCAATGTCTTTTTGGTGGGAAGGTATGCCAAGGGATGTAAAACATTTGTGTGAATCTTGTCACGATTGTCAACTGAGGAGGAAAAGCCAAGTGAAAGACAAAGAACCTATAGAAGCTGTCGGTAGACCAGAATTACCCTTCCAAGTAGTGAATGCTGACATTTTAGGGCCTATTGAACCTAAGTCTTATAGGGGACATCAGTATGTGTTGTGTGTTATGGATCAGCACAGCCGATGGCCAGAAACAATTCCTGTCAAATCTTTGACTGCAAAAGCGACTTGTGATGCCTTTATAGAAATATTTATGAGCACAAGTATTCCTCGAATCATTGCTATGGATGATGGAACCAACTTTGCTGCCAAGTTAACGCAAGAATTTCGTAAAAGATTAGGAACTGTACCAAAGTTCTCTACATCAGGTTACCCACAAAGTAATGAATTGATAGAAAGATTGATTGGCACAATGAAGTCAATGTTACATCATGCTATAAGATCACAAGGTAGAGGATGGGACAAATTGTTACCTTTTCTGTTGTGGGCATATCGTGAAGTGCCAAATGCTACTACTGGGGTATCACCATACTTATTAGTTCATGGACACCCACTAGTAGGACCATTAGCTATTTTAAAATCCACATGGGAAGATGAAGTTGTTCTCCCTCAAGGTATTGGGGAATCTATCACTGATTATCTTCAAAAGATTCGAAATCAGTTGCAGAATGCTGTGGAATACGCCGATGAACATACCAAAAGTCAACAAGAAAAATATGTACACTATCATAATTTAAGATCCAAATCAAAGGAATTATTTGTTGGAGATGAAGTTATCGTATTAATTCCAGACTCTACTAACAAACTTTGTTCCAGGTGGAAAGGTCGGGGAGATATTGTAGAACAAAATTCACCACACTTCTATATTGTAAAATTTCCAGATGGAAGCATCCGTCACCTGCATCAGAATAAACTAAGTATATCCAGCCGATTAATACAGTGGGCATAATTTATGAAGCAGATGAAGATTTTGGTGAAGTTCAACTTGTACCATTAGGAGGCCGTGGAGAAATAAAGGAGACATGGAAGCAACTAGAAGAAAAGACTGAATGGTCAAATTTATCTCCGAAACAAAAGACTCAGCTGATAGCAGTTCTAAAGGACTACAGGGTTGTATTTAATGGTGAATTGAAACGAGCTAAGGTACAACCTCACGAAATAACCTTAAAATTTGGAACTGAAAGGAAGCAGCCACATATATACAGAATACCAGAATCGTTAAAACCTCAGGTGGAAAATCAAATAAGGGAACTATTAGACAAGGATTTGATAGAACCATCTACTGCAGAGATTGTTTATCCTCTTGTATGCGTCTCAAAGAAAGATGGAACAATTCGATTATGCGTTGATTATCGAGGACTAAATTCTGAGTCTAAAATATCTCCATTTCCAATGCAAAATTCAGAAGAATTACGATTCAAAGCTGGTGCGGTAAAGTATTTAACAACTCTAGATATCCTCAAGGGTTATTGGGAAATTCCATTGGATCGAGATAGTCGAGAGCTAACAAGTTTTGTTTCTCCTAAGGGACAGTATCAATGGAAAGTAATGCCATTCGGACTTGCTGGTGCTCCAGCTACTTTTCAGAAAATTATGAACCAAATTCTAAGACTTCACAATGATTTTGTCGAAAGTTTCTTGGATGATATCATCATTTATTCATCTAGTTGGGGTGAACATTTGAGTTATATAAGAGCGGTCTTGGAAACCTTGGAAAAATACAATTTTACCGCAAATTTAGCAAAGTGTACATTCGCACGATCAAAAGTAAAATATTTGGGTCATGTGGCCAACCACATGACCCAAATATTTTACTTTTATTTTATATATTATATCCGGAGAACATGGACCCGATCCTGATAAAATTGCAGCAATTAAAAACTTAAAGTCACCAAGAACCAAGAAAGCCTTAAGATCGATATTAGGGTTGTTCAACTATTATAGGGAATATGTGTCTCATTATGCAAACATTTCTAAGCCATTAACAGACTTGACCAAAAAGTCTCTACCAAATGATATCCCTTGGTCTGAAGAGGCAGAAATGGCTTTTATTTCATTGAAAGAGAGTTTGTGTGCTGTCACTACACTGTCAACACCTGATTTAAATAAGCAATTTGAACTCCACATAGATGCTTCAGTTACTGGCATTGGAGCATGTTTAATGCAAAGAAACACAGATGGAAGTCCCAAACCTGTAACCTTCGCCAGTCAGAAACTAACCCCAGCGCAGAATAAATGGAGTACTATCGAGAAGCATATGTCGTGATCTGAGCCTTAGGCAAGTTTGAAGCATGGACTTACGGAATTTCATAAAGTTATTCACAGATCACAATCCTCTGAAATATCTTGCGGAAAGTATCCCAAAGAATGCTAGATTACAAAGAGGGTCATTGGCTCTCTCTCGCTATCAGGTCACAATAGCTCATAAATCCGGTAGTAATAATGTTATCGCAGATGCTTCATCAAGAGTTTATGAGGGTGATTAAATATATATGTTTTCCCATTAAGAATATTGTAAGATAGAGAAAATATTTCAAGTTATAATATTTATATTTAACCTTATATAATTCTATGTCGTTATTTCTATTTTGTTTATTAGTATCTATTAATTTTTATTTACATAGGGTGTAAGTGAATGATGTTGTGTAGTTGTGATTTTTTTTTTTATTTACATAACTTGAAATACTGTTGTACAACAAATATATTGTATATTTCTAATCAAATTTTTTTTTCCTTAATGATAATAGCAGTAGTTGAATACAGGTTATTTTTCTATTAAAACAGAATAAGTGAATGAAAATTGTAAGCTCAAGCATGTGAGCAAATGGGTAAGCATTTACATTTAAAATTTTAATTTATTTGGCTCTTAATGGAATGGTGAGGAAAGGTAAGAGAAACATTCTTAAAGAAAACGATATTGTAAACACTTATTTACTTTTTGTTTCCTTGGTTCTTCGTAGTTTCCATATGCGGGACAAGGTCCAGCAATGGAAACTGGAGGGAAGGTGTGAAAGTCAGGCTGTTAACTAAATGAGAACTTTTGATTTCGTTTTCTGCTAGGAGTAGAGACACTGAGACGGGACGATAGAGTCGTGTCGAAGTGAGGAGAACGGTGCGGTTGGTTCTGTTTCTTGGGGGTAGCGGAAGTCCGCTCAGGGTCGTTGTAAAACTAAATGCCTTTAAAAACGTAGATAAATGTTTGAATTCATTGTTTGTGTGTTAATGTAAAGTAAATGTTTCGTGTACCAATAATTTGTTTTGTGTTATTCGACTATCCTGGAAACGACAGTATAATGAGAACATCACATTCATAATAGCAAAAATTTACTGCTCGAACATACAAATTATTTGTGTTGACAGAAATTAAAGATTCTGCATTTTTATATTTTTTCATACTGGCTTTTCCATATTGAATCCAGACTCACCTTTTCTACTTTTTTTTTATAGCATTGAAATCATGTTTAATTTTTAATAACTCCAATTTAATGAGTTGTATTTAACATGACATTTGATTTACCCGAAGAATTGTATTAATTTCTTCAGGTAAATCAATATATGAACTTCATGGAAAATCAGATTGATTCTTAATATTTGTTTTCTTCTATAGTTCTAAATATTTGGATTCTGAAAGCATTTAAAATTAACCTTTAGTTGTTAAGTAATCTGATTCCTTAATTAAATTATCAATCATTTAATAGTAAAATCATTCAAATTGATGGATGATTTTAAAAATGACTGTTGACTGTTTCAAATAAAAGCTCTTCCATGTGTAGCATACAAACAATATAATTGAAAATCAATATTCTATCTTTTTTTCCACAATTTTCATTTTTTCTAAGTATTTCCTACTTTTCCTAGTAAATCTAAAGGTGTCATAATTTTATGAACATATTTAATTCTCCTTGTTTTTAATTTAGAAGCACAAACAGCTTCAAGAAGCTCATTTTGTTTTTTCTATATTGTATTTCTATAAGCGAAGTTTTTTTAATCGCTGAACTTTTAGATTTTGATTGATTAAACTTCACAATAGCCGTTCATAATGTTGTCTTATATTTCTAATTTTTGGTTTACTATAATCATTTCAAAATTAACTTTTAAAAACATAAAGTCTTGAATTTGATCCTAGCCATTGGTGAATAAAATAAGATGTTTTTTCTCTCTGCATGAATGATAGTTGAGTGGTACTTGTGAGCTTTTCAAATTATTTTCTGCTACAACTCTTGAATATGGACCATATTCATAAAGCTTTTAGGAATCCAAAAATGCAAAAGATTAAATGTTACCATGGTTCCCATCTATTGAACTATCCATCATTATCTCCTATGCAGTATCAAAATATTTCTAGAAGGGTCGCCGTGACACATGAATTGATGGATTAAAATTATTTGGAATGGGAGTCTCAAATTCAATCCCAACTGAATAATGGAAAATAATTGTTTCTGATTTCTCGCACTCACATCTTTCAATACAGATGCTTGGGATGTCCACGTGTTGCCATAACTGCTATACTAAATCAGTTATGGCAATATGTGAAAACTGCATGGATTGCTTTACCCCAAGGATATATCCAAAAACTCTTTGGACTGAATCCATAATGTACTAGATTTGGCGAAATTATCAATGTTTAGGAGAACGATAAATTTTTCAATCTGTAATTGTTGATTTGGCAATATTCAGTGGGTATATTTATACATTGCTATTTTAAGATTCGTGATTTTTTCTGGCTTATTCTAATCATCCTCTCTGAACAGTAAAATGCACCTACTAGGTTATGCCATCAGAATATTTTCTTGCATTTTATGGCATACGGTGATTGTACGCATAAGCAAAATTTGTTTTGCATGCTAGTTACCCTTGAAGCATTTGATTTGTAATTTGTTTTCATTTGATATTAATTTAAACTTTTGAAGTGGATGATTTAGTGTTCATATTTTGATAGATTATTTTTCAATGTTAGTTTGCAGTGGATTTTTTTGAGTTAATGTAAAATTTATTATGAAAGTATGCACTAACTTAATAAAATAAATTTATTTTTCAAATTGTTTTCATTATAATATTTCAATTTTAGTATTTGTGAGTAGCTAGAGAGAGAAAAGTGTAGATTATGATAAATAGAATTTGCATTTATTTTGAAAAGTTTGATAGTAAATGAAATTTAATTTGTACCTCTCAGAGTATATATGGCGATATAATCATTCAGAAAAGATAGTGTTAAAATTTTTGGAAGCTATAAAATGTGTATTGTCCAGATGATTCTCAAGCAATGATTAGGTAATTTTATGTATTTAATTAATATCGCTGTTGTATGTAATATTTTTATATATTAAGTATTGTTCATAAATATTTGATATATTAGAGTTAAGATTTATATTCAGAATAGTAACATTGATTTTTTAGAAATTCTAGTTTTTATAAAAATGTATGCTTATGTTCTAGATTTGGTTTACTCAAGGGCTTCATTGAAATTTTTTTAGGTGGTTGCCACTATCAGGTTAAATAAAATCCAAGTTTTCATAAAAATGAATTTAATAACATTATAGATTTAGCTTTATTACCCTGTTTACCTCAATGCTAGATAGCATTTTTTTTTTTTTTTAAGATTTATGCCAGGGCTTGGTTTTTATGTAACTGATTAAGTTTTATTGCTCAGTTGTAATTCATTGTAGACTGTGTAATACTTACATTATATTTGTTTTTTATAACGTTATCTTTCTGTAGTAAGTAATTATAATGAAATATTCAAAATTTAAAATAGCATGCAATTGCAAAGTTAAGGTTGACAGCGATTGTTATTTGGTAACCGGATATTGCGTCTAGTGACATAATTGGGGTGACGTGGTTAGCATGATACCTATGAAGCACTCGGTGCAAAAATCAGAAATTTCGACAATTGTAAATATGTCATTGGCAACATGCTTTATCAGCTCATTTTGCTGTTAATGATACTTTTGTAAAACTTGCCAAGCATGTTATATACACCATGATTTTACCCCTCTTTGTTCTATGCTAAGTGCGGCAGCGGCAGTGTTTGCAGCCCACACTCTTAGCTACAGTAATAGTAACTGCTAATTTTGACATTATCTACACATCACAAAAGATTGTGATTTCAATCATTTGCTTTTTGTACATGTTATCTGCCAAATAAAAATTGGTATAGTATCTCTGGCTTTTCTTGGTGTTGCATTGGATGGTCATCAGTATAGTTTTGAAATACTTAAAAGTTATGTGCTTTATACTGGATTTTTTTTTCCAACTTAATCATTGATTATTTTATTTTGTTTAAATATTATCAAAATAAAATCATTTTCAGCATAGATTTCTTGAAAACTTTAAAAAAAATGATTTGAGATGAATAAATTTCCAAATTAATAAAAATTAGAGTAGGCCAAGTATGAATCATTTTTGAGAAGTCAACCAACAGTAATAAAATATAGCATGGTTTAATACACATGGTAATATAGATATGTAGCAGATTAAGAAATATATTTAAATATTTATAATTCAAGTTTTCTGACACATTTAACAAACTAAACAATATATTGAAACTCTTTCTAAATATGAATCGCATATAACTTTTATATTTAGATGATATTTTTACACCGATATCTATTACTTTGGATACTTAAGAATTTGGGAAATAACACACTAAGTTTCTTGTGCTAAAAATTAGTTGATTTTTAATAAAATTAACTAAGAATTTTACTAAAATTTGGGACATTTTTTTTTTTTAAATAACTGACTGACACAGTATTGAAACATTAATATTTATTTGAAAGCACACAATATAATGCTTATAATTTATGATTATTAAGTTATCTATATACTTGTATTTACACTGTGCTAAATTATTAAGAAAAATTCATTCAAATCAGAAATAATCATGAGTAATAGTATTTAAAAAATGTTGAACCAATTCAATATTTCAATATAAAGATTTTTTCTTGATGACCATTAAAACAAACAAACTTACTATTATAAAATGATTATTAAATCTAAGCTTTGCATTTTTTTATCAAAAATTTGAGTATGCAACTGACAAAAAAATACAGAATTTACAAATAAAATTGGTAATAACAGTATATACTTAAAAATTGGCTCATAAAAATAAACCATTCTGCACTATTTACAAATGAATTATAGTTCTTTATAAACATTCAACCTTAGCATTAAATCAGTAATATGAAAAGTGATTTCATCCTTAAATTTTTGTTCATAATAATATTTAAGAGTATTGCCAGAAAAGTTATATATCAGTCTCATCACATCAATAGAACATATAAAGAAAAACTCTAATGAAATTGCACCA
>JAPDSC010152403.1:72290-122483 GCA_026290005.1 Latrodectus geometricus
TGCTCATGTAATTTATGATCACATAGACTTGATTTGTGATCAAAACTTGATAAACAAACATCACACACATAGGGAGTTTCTCCAATATGCATTTCATAATGATTTTTCAATGACACTGTATTAGAGAAAACTTTGTCACAAATAGTACAAGCAAAAGGTTTTTCACCAGTATGTGTGTTATAATGCATTCTTAGAATATTTTTATCACTAAACGCTTTAAAGCATATATCACACACATATGGCTTATCTGCACTGTGAGTTTTAGAATGTTTGATTAGAACACTTTTTGAAGTAAATATCTGGTTGCATGTGTGACACAGAAAAGGCTTTTTATCAGTATGGAAGCAATTGTGATTCTGATATTGAAGTTCATCATTGAAATGTTTGTGACAAGTTTTACATTGTTTCTTCTTTGAAAGCGATATATGACATCCTTTTGAAGGTGTTGTAGATGCATTTTTTATAAAAATGTCACTGTTGCTCCTACTAGAATTTGAGGTCCTTTGAACCTGAATTTTAGGGCAAAGTTTAGGTGCTATTTTTTTATTTGGAGAACCAATCAAGTGAGCACAATTGTCTCTATCATTTAATGTGGAAGGGTTCGTAATTTCTACATCACTCTCATCCGAAGAAATATTGGTGCAATCAGATAAATGACTATTCTCATTGAAGGTAAGGGAAGTGACAATCACATCGTTACCAGTTTCATCGATAACAATGCCAGAATTTGTTGGGGATTCATCAATATCGAGAGAAATAACCGGGATTTCAGGAGAATCTTCTAGAGTAACAATAGGCACTTTATATACTTCGATTTCGTCATCAAACATTTCTGACTGCGTATTCATATTATCATCATCTAATTCAATAATAGGTATAGATTTATCCATTGTCTAATGCGTATAAAAGAACTACATTGATTTAAGAAAAAAAATTATACTTAATAGTCAAATAATTTTGATGAATTTAATCTAAATATCAAAGATTATTTTGTCACATAAGTTTCCATTGAGTATATATTTATGTATAAAAATATAAACCTTAAAACAGTCAGAATTAAATGTAGTTGTAACAAGACCCACGATAATTAAAAAGGTGAAACTCTTAATCATAAGCAATCAGATAAAAACTGAAAATATGAAATGGAACGTTTCGGTTTCCCAATGTTTGCTAATATAATTAGTATGAATACTATGAACTCACTTCATTTGAAAGCATTCATTTGCAACAATTTCAATGATGCATTTTTAATTTTGGAAAAACTTTGTAAAATAAATATTACATTGAAGATAAAATTTTTGAAAACAATCATTTTATTAATAAAAATTTAATAAGAGTCTAGCTAAACTCGTGGTGAATAAAAGTTCATGGATAAAACAACTCAACAATAGTTGACAATACTGCTTATCTAGTTCAGCCAAATCCAGCCAGAAACCCAGCCTTGGTTTTTGTTTATAAAATGTTGGAAATTCATGTTCGTTAAAGTGTCTTTCAATGTTTTCCGCATTATTAGTTTTGTTCGTTGCTGTAGGCTTCGGTCTCTCTCTATTTTTGATAATACTTCTTTTCCTTAACCCTAAGAAATATCAAAAATCTGATAATGTGAGTAAAGTTTACAATTTTATTTACATTTACACATCAATTGATCGAGTTCAAGTGCATATGTACTCGGTTCTTCACGTCTTATGATCGAACACTGAACCACACACTCTATGATTGTCTTTGATTTTTCAAAACTTGTTAAAATAATAAAAAATGAACTAATAATATTGGCGATGAAAAATTGTAAAAAAAAAGTTTTCTTTATTTTTTTCAAATAAATATGTTTTCAGCATTCATAAAAATATTTGTGAGTTTGCCACAATTATGTTATTATTAAAAACTTAAATATAACTATACGATCATCTGTTTATGGATTGTATTTTATTAATCTGGGTTTTATGATTTCTATTTTTAAATAAATCTTATTAATTATAACAGGCGTTGTAGAAGTCACATGCTAAAATAATTGTTTCGCATGATTTTCGAATTAGTCAAGTGAAGACTCAAACAACTTTAAAACTACAGTGGCACACCCATTAAGTACTTTATTGTAAAATGTCCCTTGCTGTGCAGAAAAGAGAAATATCTCCTAATATATATTCCTAATATCTGACTAGGTATTAGGAAAAAATTTAATTTGGAAATATAAATAAAATTGAAAAATGTTGAAATTAGTTCTTCCTTTTAAATTAAGTAAAAATAATTGTAAACAATTTAAATATCTAAATATTTTTAACCTCATTAAATGTGTCAAAATAAAATTTTGCTGTTGTAGGATTTTCTTCTAAACATTTAACTGTGTGGAACAACTTTGATATACCCCCTAAAAATTACGCGCCAAATCTGGCACTCCCTGCGGACTTTTTAGGGTTACTGTTTCTTATTTTGGTGTTACCAATTTAGGTTTTTTCAGCTTTTAGGTTTTTGCTGTTGCCAAGTTTAGTATTTTGTACCATTTTCTAAGTTTTTTTTTTTTTTTTTTTTTAAAGTTTTTTATGTATTTATTATTTGTATTTAGCAAGAATCCATCTTGGCGAGGAAAAAAGGCGCCAAATTTCTGATTTGGGGGGGGGGGTATATCAAAGTAGTTCCAATTGTGTGTAAAGATTAGTTGGTATTTTTGAATTTTTCAGTGATGCAGAATGTCAAATTGCTGACTTTTTATGTCATGATTCCTTTTTAAATAAATAAATTAAGTCCCATTAATTATAAACATAGAATAAGGAAATAATCAAATTCTTTAAAAGAAAGATTAATTTGAATTACCTTACCAGAAATCTAATGAAAAAGTATAGTCAAAATATTCTAAATTGTCTCATGATGTGTAAAGTCAAATTTCTGGTAAAATCTTTGGGGTTACTGTGGCAGTAAAAAAAAATGCACCAACTTGGCTTACTACATAATGTTTTCTTGTATTTTATGATGTAACGTGATTTTGTACATCCATGAAATTTGTTTTGAAGCATTTGATTTGTAATTTATTTTTATTTGATTGCCTAAGCCGAAATTAGAAGTTGTACCGAACTCGCACTGGATCCTAGGATTTTGGGGTTTATTAAAATAGAATATTGTTGAATATCTTCAATACTCTAAATTATTCTGTCTGTTAAAAAAAAAATACCAGAAAAATAAATTCTCCAAATTCCAAAAATCCTTCTGTAGAACTATATAGCGTTTTTGCTGAGCTTTTAATTTTGTGGGAAGATTAGTAATTCTTAGAATTTATTTTTTTAATTTATATCCATGAATATCCACTACAATTATATTAGGTCTACCGGAAAGTTCTGTCCATTTTTAGAATGAAGCAAAGGAATACATTTTTGCATACTTTGGATAAACTTTATTGAATAATATAATTGCCATCATTATTTATGACTTCTTTACAGCGTGATGGCAATTTGTATATGCCATTTTTAAAAAATGTCTCATGTCTAGAGGCAAAAAATTGAACCAGTGCTTGTCTGATATCTTTTTCATTCTTGAATTGTTTGCCCTGCAAGAAATTTTGTTAAGACAGAAACAAGTGATAATCAGATGGTGCTAGGTCCAGTGAGTATGGTGGATGCGACAGAATTTCCCAGCCTAGCTCTGCGACTTTCTGACGAGTCCCCAAAGCAGCATGTGGCCTGGCATTGCAATGAAGCAGTATAATGTCCTTCCTATTGAACATCGCTGGCCTCTTTTCTTGGTGTGCTGTTTTTAATTGATCCAACTGCAGACAGTACTTCTCCGAATTTAGCCTTTCGTTTGGTTTCAACAGCACAAAATGTATTTGTCCTTGAATGTCCCACCATATACACAACATTCTCCTGTTCAGGCTCAACTTCGGTTTAGAGGTAGAGGAAGCAGGTTTTCTGGGTTCACAATATGCCTTTTTCCTTATGATGTTTTCACAGGTAATCCACTTTTCATCCCCAGTTATGATCCGGTCAAAGAAGGGTTCGATTTTGGTTACGTGCAAGCAGAGATGTGCATATGATGATTCGATCATTCAAATTCTTCTCACATCTTGTGTGGCACCTATTTCGAATACTTCCATACAAACCCTAGTTTTGGAATATGGTCGGAAATGGTTTGTTGAGCTGAATCAAGCCTTTCCGCAATCTCCGATGTTGTCAGAAAAGGATCTTGCTCTAACATGATCTTGACAGTATCGTCGTCGATCAAAGATGGTCGCCCAGAGCGTGGCTTATCAGAAAGGTCGAAATTACCTAGAAATTTTTTTAACCATCTTCTGCATGTTCTATCAGAAACTACACCTTCACCAAACACTTTCAATAAATTTCTATACACTTCTGTAGCATTTCTTCCTTATTGGAATTCGTACAAACTACAAGTGGCGTAAATGAACTTTATCGGTAACCATGGGTACACGATCGCGTCTCACTTAATACTAACAAGAATGATCTTCGTTTTATTTTATCTGCGACGAAAATGTACATACATTGTTAGCGATCAAAAAAGAGAGCCAAATATTTGTCACAGGAATATGCGCATACTTGTTGAAACTGATTGTAACCAGAACGGACAGAACTTTCCGGTAGACCTAATATTATATCCGAGGAGGATAATCATCGTAATGATAAAGAAAAAAATTGAAATTATTGTCGTAAATATTTGTGCTGTGTATTGTTTAGTAAGGTTTTCATTTTTTCAAACTACTAAAAAATAGTATGAACATTTTATTTTTATTTTATGAATAAAATAATTGACAAGTTTATTTAAATGCCAAAGTTTATTCTTGGTGGAAACTGTTTAGCAATCACTTTGATGATTAACTGCGAAGATATAATTGAATATATCTAAGTATTCTTAATGACTAATATTAATAAGTAACTTAGTTTTCAGAATTAAATATAATCAAATTTCTTTTAAGTTTATAATTTATGAGCTTAATACTCTCATTATTACAATTTTCTAAATTTGTTACTTTTTTATGAGCTTTTTAATTTAATAATAGATAAAATTCTAGAAATGCATTTGTTTATTAAGTTAGTACATACAATGTATATTTATCATTCATTTTGGCAGTGAAATAAAATTACTTTATATATATTATTTAGTAAAACAATAAAACTTAAAAAGTAATAAAATTTATATAATTTTTTTTTAAAATTTGGCAATATTGTTTTTACTCCATTATATGTTGTCTGCTTTTTTTTTTTTTTTGAACTTATGTTTTATTCATGTTAGTTCATTTATTAAGAACAAAACACATTATTTGATAATATGCAAATGTTTGTAAATTTGTTTTCTGTTCATAATGTATAGAATTTAAGTCTTAATAACTAGCAGTAATTTGGCGAATGTTTATGCAAACAATAATAGACATTTTTAAATTTTTGAAATAAGAATCTTTATTTATTTAATGATTATTTGGTGTGACTATATAATGAAATTGACATATTTTATAACATCAGTGTGAATTTTCCTGTTACATTTACTCTATCAAGTATATTACTTCACATTAAAATTGTATTTTATGTAATTTTACCATAATTTAGAAAAATATTTAACATATATAAAATTCTCTTCTGCATTAAAATTTTCTGGTATTCTCAAATGTAATATTTGAAATAGATTAAAATTTTAATGCTATTATAATATATCAATATTTTTTGCTTCAGTTTTCATTTGATAATCTCCTTTTGAATATATTAATATTAATTTATTACATTTTGGAAATATTGGAATTATAAGTGCAGGTTGAAGAGATCAATTAATAAGTGTCACATAGAATTCAGTCCTGTTTAGTTGACATTCTCCAAATTATACCAACAGATAAATTTAATCTGATGAATGTTTAGTTTAATAGACTTTTTCAGTATAATAAATTCTAAGGTATCAAGTAAATTCAATTAATTTAGCAATTAGATTTTTCATAATCCAATTCATTAATACTAATATTTGGTATATATATATATAATTAGATTCACACACTCACAGCTTTTTTTTATTTTATTTTCCCATTCAAATTTTTTTAAACTAAAAGTAAGGTTTCTTTAATTGCAATTATAATCCAAATTGTTTTTCATTTTTAGAATCGAGAAACAACAGTTGTTATAGTCAAGTTTGTTGAGTTACATCGAGAAGTAAGTTTATATTTTTTGATAATTTTAACTAACCGGATTAGTTTTCTTGTAAAAGTATTTTTCTATTTATGTAATAAGGAAATTCTATTTCTATTATTTTATAATATCCTGTTTATTATTATATAAATTATAATATACATAAAGGTATACTATTTTTTAAAGTATCATATACTTAATGTTAAGCATATTTGTAGTGTTTTTGTAAAATATTGAAAAAGTTACAAAAAATAAATTAATTTCTATAAAATTTAGCTTAGATGCTTTTGTATGTAGATGTTTAGAATAATATCAATTGTAAATATAATTGAATGTTTTTACTTTTTTATTGCAGTGTGCAAAATATTGGCAAATGTAAATTTTGTAAATAATGTTATTTTTGAAAAATCTATAATTTTACTTACTAGCTGTTTGTAAATTGAAGTGATATCAAAAGTATGAATAGTTTTACATTGTTATTGTATTTTATATATAACTATCATTTCATTAGATACGAAAAACTTTCTTTCTAAAAAATATTTTTCTTTAATTGTAAAACTCTTAAAAATTTTATTAGCTTATTATCTGATTCCTTTATAAACATAAATAATTGTGTAAATAAACATTGATCTGTTTAATATTATTTAATGATATAATAAATCAAAATATTTATATAATTAAAAATTGATTTGACTTCACTTAAACATTAAATATTAATGTTTAGAAAAACATTAAATATTGATTGATTTTTTCTTTGTTTTGAAATTTAAAATTGTTTTTATGTGTAGTATATTTGCTTGAAATGTTAAATCTAGCCTATTATTTATAAATCCAATGTGTTAACATGTTTTTTAGAATCTACCTATAAATTCTGCGCAAGGGTGGAATTTAATTCCTTCAAATTGCAGTCTTCGCTGTTGGCAAAAAGATCTTTCTTTCAATATCATTGGATCTTCTGTGTCAGTTTATGCTTGCAGTAAAGAAATCCCTTGTGCTGCTGTGGTAAGCAAACTTAATCATCTTTAGATGTTTTGCTTTTATTTTTGATATTTACAAATATATTTTTTAACATTTTTTATTTGAAAATACAATTAGCGAAATAATTTACTCAGCATATGTTTTTAAAATGATGCAGTAGGAAGTAAGAGATTTATATATAGGTTCCAGGCAAAGCTTGAAATCTGGCATTCTTTTGAATTCCTAGACATTTTATGTAATACCTAAAACTATCCAGCAATGTATAAAATGATTTATATTTCACACATTTCCTAAAATATGGTAAAATATATCTCCAATTTGTTTCAAATATCACTTGGGAATGCACATGACTTTTAATGCGGGCCTCAAGCTTAGGATTTGTCAGTTGCACATTGAGGTTTATATTGCAGTGTCAAAATATATAATTATACTTAAATTTGTTCAACAAAAATTAGTTTTTTACTGTGCTGCATGAAAATGGAGAAGCAAGCTGTAGTATTAGAGAAAGAGTCATGGTCTATAGATATGAAACAACGATTCAATGATGAACTGAACAAAATTAGAGAGAATGCTGCAAAAAAATATTGTTTTCTTAACCGAAAATACTTATGAGAAGGTTATAAGTGATGAAGAAAAAGTCAAAATGATCACTCAGAAGGAAGCCAGGTACTGTTGGTTATTGAATCTTCACAATGATTCTGAAAAACAAAAGTAAACTCATTTATCCTATTAAAAGAGGCCTCAGTACTATACAGTATTACATCACGGACTCTGAGTTATTTTACATACTTCATGAAACTCATTTGTCTGTTGGACATAAGAACTTGATAGAATGTTGAAAGAACTTTCAACCAAATACAAAAACATTACTTTTAACTATATTAAACTGTACATTCACCTTTATGAACCCTGCCAGAAAAAAAACAGAAAGGTATTAAATAGAGCATTGTTGTGAAACCTGTGATTTTTTCTAAATTTAAATTCTTGTTATCAAATAGATCTTTCAGTCTCGGCCAGGAACAGAATCTAATTTATTATGATTTACCAAGATTGTTATGCAAAATTTGTGATTCTCCACATCAAAAATGGTTGAAAAAGTAGCCTACAACCTAATACACATATTCTCGTTCTTAGAGCACCATTTTTATTACATCCTGACAATGGTAGAAAATTTGCCAATAATGTGGTGACCAGTTTGAAATTTTGGCCAGCACTAAAGATCATCAATGGGAAACCTTGCCATTTACAAAACAAGGGTAGTGTGAAAGACTTAATCAAGATATAGAAAATATACTTTGTACTTAGATGCAAGATAATAAATCTGATCTTTCTGCAGTGAAAAAATGCATTTTATAAAATTTGTGAAAACATAGCGTAATGTTCTGGAATCAAAAGAACACTATACAAAGTTCTTTTTGGCTGCAAACCTAAACTAAAAAACTTACAATGTTTTTTCTACTTGAAGATGTTTTAAAAGACTTAAATACAAAGGAGCAACTAAAAATCAGTAATTGAAACCACCCAAAAAATGGAAAAGTCAAAATTGATCAAAATATGCAAGAAAAAGAGCCTGTTTCAAAAAGCATGCTTTAGATTATAATGAACTAAACCAACATGATCAAGACTTACTGAAGAAATGTTTGTTTTTGATACTTTATTGTGTATTTTTAAAGTAAATGAGTGATGCACTTGCAAGTAAAATGTGTTGTCAAAAAATGGATATATTGTGCAATAATTGTTTCAAAATTGAAAATGCTATTGATAGTAAAGCAAACTCCAAAATCTATCTTAAAATACAAGCCAAAAAAAAGGAAAATGATTTTGGAAAAAATATTTACCACTGCTTCCTTGGGAGCTACTTTGCGCTTTCTTATTCCTGATGTTGAAAAGGTGTGATGTGATTCATGCAATAAGTTTGATAGAGGGTGGATTCTATTGACTTTAAACTTCTGATGGAATTTTAAAACTGGTATATACAATATACCAGTTTTAAAATTCACTGTATGCCCCAAAAATTTGTCTAGAATTGAAGATATTCCTTTTCACAAAATTCTCCTCAGTTTAGTTGTAATTGCTCAGTCCAGTGGCAGTGACCAAGTATTCATTAAATGTATGTGTAAAACAAAGTGCCAAAATGTGAAATGTCTTTGCATAAAAAATGTAATGAAATGTAGTTCAAAGTGTCATTCAAGCAAGACTTATGTGTTGTAATAAATAGATTAATTTCTTACTTTTTACATGAATATTTGTTTCCTTTAATAAGAAAGACAAATTATGTTAAAAGCAACCTTCATTTTACATTACACACTTTCAATACATTTTTTTAATGCCACTCTCATTGTTTTTCATAATAATATTTGTATTTTTGAGAAATGCGCATAATTTACATAATAACCTCATCAGAACGTTTTTTTCCTTACTTTGCCTAAATAACATTTGTCATTCTATGGAAGGCCGGCATTTCATACTTTGCTGGTAACATGTATATTTAATTATCTTTGGCACATTCTAATATTTATTTCATCATATAATTTTTAGCAGTGCAATTCTTACTATTAAATTCTCTTAAAACTGGAAGTCATTAGAATGGAAAATACCAATTACTAAGCTTAAAATGCTGAAAATATTGTTAAAGATTACAAATTATTTTTCCTATCCACATTAGCAAAATGTCTATAGAGTTGAAATCAAGCTGTCAAATATTACCTCTATTTAGATCCAAGCTTGCAACCGAGTAGTTGGTGCTCTTGCCTTTAATTCAATAGTTTGTTGAGTTGAATCCCTTCTTGGATTTGGACGTTTGTAGTGGCTCAGAATTCTTTTTGAATTGTAGGTCCTAGTGTAATTAGCTCATGTGTACAAAAAATGACTTTTGAGAGAAAAACAAGCATATCTGTATTCAGCAATTTTTATTTCTTGAAACAGTTAATTTAAAAAATTATTTTATACTGTTAAATTTTTCTAAAATAAATTTTATATCTATTCTTATAAACTGTTAGCTAAAAAATGGATAATACTATCTGTGTTAATTTAATAACTTAAGTTTTGGTTCAAATCTCTGTGGTCATTTGCAAACGCCATCTATTTTAAACTATAGGTGATGTTGGAATTATCTCTTTTGCAAAAGTCCCTGGAATATCAAAATAAACCTGGATATATTCATTAGTGGTTCTATTTTCATTTTAATATGTATATCAATGGAATAGAGCAAATTTTCTAATTCAAAACATATTAGAGATTTTAATGGTGCATTGGAGGATGTACTTATTGTATAAATCTATTACTGTTTCCTGTATATAATCCACAGATGTGTTTAAAAGTTCCTAATTTCATTGTGCGTATTATACGCCGCTGCAGATAATCTGATAAAAAACATTCTCCAACAGAAAACTTACAAGAAAGTTCTGAAAGAAATATTGTTTATGTTTCATAAAATAAATAAGGGGTGGTACCAAGACACACCTGAGTTATTTAAGCTATAATCGGCTTTGTCCAATTACGTTCAAAAACGAATTTGGTTCCTCATAAAGATATTACAGTTGTAAATTCGCTAACATCATTTTGCAATTTGCTTGGATGTGACCTGTGTCATTTTGAAAATATTCAAATCGGTATATCCTCATATGGAAGCAAAAAACATTTTACTTTCATTAAGTGAAAAATATAGCACCCGCGGCGTAAAAGAAAAATGTATAAAATATGCAATTTGCAAATAGTCCAGTTTTTTCATTTAAATATTAACGAAGCAAATATATATTTTATTAAATATGTCTAACATCGTTTTAAAAGTTATTAGAAGCTAAACATCAATAAGATTTACTAGAATCTTCTCGAAATTATTGCTCTTGATCGATCTCGCGCTTTCATCTCAAGTTTATCGCACTTTGCGATGGGGTGTATCTAAACTGATATGTTACATAATAAATTCTTTTTTACTATACAATTTATTAAATTTTAATCATACTGTGCATTTTTTTTATTTTATGTGACACCCATATTATCAGCAGTACATATTTAAGACTATTCGCCGGAAAAAATTGCAATGTATTATACGCCGCTGCAGATTATGCAACATTTTTTCCCCTTTTACTCGAAAAAAAAAAAAGCCCATGCAGATAATACGCCTCTGCGGATTATATACAGGAAAATACAGTACAAAGATTTTATTTCTATTATTTTGAAGCATTCACTACAACTGCATATTACCTTTTTAGTTCATAGATATAAATTTAATTTTTGTTGTCTTGAATCTCTTTTTCATTTTTACCAATTAATATATTTAACTTTTATTAATATCATTCTTTTATTGAAACCTATTTCATTGTTCAAGATAGAGATGGCTGTTAAATGTATGTTATGAAATTTAAATGTAAAATTTCCATTTATAATTATTTTAGTTCAACATGTATATTTTGTTAGTATTTAATTCTGCTTATTAAATTCTAAAAATTATATTAACAAATATGAAGCTTTTATTTTTTAAAATTTAAATTTTGAATTTTTTTTACTTTTACGGTAGAAATTTTAATCTATTTAAAAACTTAAACAGTATACGTATTTAACTAGTGTTGTCAATATTTTATAATTAGGAGAACTAAATAAGAATTATTCATCAGCAGCTCAACAATTCATGGATTTGGCATGCATAGGCTTACCCATTAACAGTTATTTGAAGGAGCTTGAAATCTACTTTAAACTGTTGATTCTGATTGAATTAGCATTTGTATTCAAAAAGGTGGCTAATGTAGCAAACCAAACTTTAATGAAAATAAACCAAATTACTATAACTGGATACAAAGCTCATTTTCAAATTCTCAATTTGTATGAAGTTTAATTTAGTGTTATTTTTAAATAGGAATTCTTGAATTAATTATTTTTAAATAGAATTAAATTCTTGAAAATTGATAATATGTGCATAATTATAAAGAGGTTTTTTCTTTAAGATACTTTTAAATGTTATTGCGGATGTTTCCACTTGGTCAGAATGGGATATTCAAGCTCCAGTACAAAGCATCAATTTGGAATTACCTGAAAATCCCTCATTGCACTGTGATCCTTATATGCAATGTGATCAGCTTGTTTTAACATCTTCAAAACTGAAAACACAGCCTGAAGTTGAAATGTACAGGTAAATTTATTGTTGTTCATAAGGAATTCTTTTTTTGTGGAAAACTGATGATAATGTAACAATTATAGGTTTTAGTCTTTTCATTAATTAGGTGATTGTTTGATTGAAATCCTAAGCTAAATCCTATTATTTATTTTATTCTGTCAATTAAAATATTTCATATCTTATCAATAAAAAGTGACAGCAAAGCAATAAACCAATTAATATATTTAAGTAAATAAAAATATTGCCTTCTGTTAGATTTGTTATATTTAAATTTTTTTCCATTCCTGCAAGAACTATAGAAGAAAGCTGTTACTATTTTTTTGTTAAATCCATTTTAGACACTTCTTAATTCTTTTTTTCCCCTCATTCCTATGCTCTAACTTTTTGCTGTGGTGCAGTACGTCCTCTTTTGGACCTTGTGCCATAAAACCCAACCAACCAAACTAACTTTTTCCTGTATTCAATTTGTTAAAATCATTTTAGTAATGATTCATAATAATAGATATTTAGTGTTTATTTAATACATTTAATTAATTTAATTTTTTAAAGATAATATTTTTGTTATAGTATTTAATTATGTATTTCCTAATTAAATGTTATAATAAAAATATTATCTTTAAAAAATTCACCCAAATTAAAATATTTCAGTGATTTAATGTTGAATGGCTAATTACTGTTATGTGTATGAATATTCAAGAATATGTAATTCAAAGTTTCAGTGAATCTGTAATATACTCTTTTCTTACCTAAATTGGGAATTTTTATTTCTTTGTTACAGTATTTAAATTTAGGTTATTTTATAAATTATAAAAATTAATATTTTTATTTTCTTGGTTGATTCTTTTAATCTATTTGAATGTTTCATTTCAACTTTTTAAAATGTCTTGGCTATTGTTTTTGCATCTTTATCCTAACAAAATTATGACTTATTAATAAACTGAAATGCAACTATATATTATAAAGTTTTTAGTATTACGTATAATGAAATTATATAAAATAGATAACTAACTTTTTATTATAAAAATCATTAGCATTATCACAAGCCAAACAAAGATCAGATTTTTTACTTTTTGAATAATTAAAGGATTTGTTCAAAGACTTTTATCCAAGAATGTGGTTTTATATTTCTTAAGATTTTTGTTTTTACTATTGCTTTGGATTATTTTTATCCTTTATAAAGTTAATCCTGTTTAAAAATTTTCATTAATCTTTTGTTTACAATTTGTTTTACTAAGAAAAAGAAGATGCAATATTTAAATTGCGAATTCAGTTTGGACTCCTCAAAAGTGGAAACTTATGCCATATCAACAACTGACACCAAAATCGGTTCCTTTATCTGGCAAATTTTAAAGTGTGCTGGTCGACTATAATTCTATTACAACTTCAATATGTGTAGGATTGCTATTCTGAGAATCCTATTAGTCATTCTTTAGTAAATATCAATTCTTAAGGTTTAGAATTTGTGATTTGTTAATTTAAAATCCTAAGTTTTAAACTTTATTTTTATAGTTGATTTAATTTAAAGTCGCAAATATTTAAGATCTGTGTTTATTTGTTAATTCAAATTATTAATTGTCAGTTTCAAATTAAAGTTAGAAAATCAAAATTAATTTTTTTTTAAATTATGTTTTCCGATTCAGTGATGTGCAAAAGGCATCCTTAAAATTGGAACTTCAGGGAAGCCAATATCATTGAATGTTGACATAACATATTTGATGAGTTCATGTAATACTTGTTGGATTAGAAATTGTATAAAAATTTTGAAATATGCTTTGTGGGGATTAATTAAAAACAAATTATAAGAAACAATATTAATGTTATTCATTTAGTGCACATAAGTGGGCTTTTAAGAGACCATGCTTGATCGGTGGACAGCATTGACATTTTGTGGTGATTGCCAAGATTAATTTTTTATGTGATCCTCATATTTAAAAATATACCTGTTAAACCATTGATCATCACTGAAGGTAATTGCAAGACAAATGAAAAGTTAAAAGTAACTTGTGACTTAGAAGTCTGCCCACCCCTGATTTTGTGCTGCTTCTCAGTTGTTAGTCTTCACCTGAATGTATGCAGAACAATTTGTTAATCTCACATGTCCAACATTACATTTCAAATTCTGTAGTCAAAAATTATGAAATAGTGTATTGTTAAAAATCATACTACATCAGGAATTGAAAATTCAAAGCTTCCATCAGTATGCCATTCCTTTTTTAAGTTTTAAATATGCATTTATTGTGCAAAACAAATCATCAAAGATATAAGCACCTTTTATCTATATTTGCATGCAACTTTTATAACCCTGCACTTTTTCTAACTTATTATGTGCATTTATATATATATATATATATATATATATATATATATATATATATATATATATATATATATATATATATATATATTAAACTACCTTTTTGTACATTTATTAACAGTAAACCATTATTGGCTCTATTATATAATTTGTTTGTACAAAGTACTTGGAATTTCAATTTAAAAAAAAAGTTACAAGAATTGTAACTTCTTCACTTCACATTGGCATTTAAAAATTAGCATTCTGTTTTGTAATAAATATATAAGTAAATATATTTCTAATTGCTAAATTAGAAAAGTTACATTTTTATCTTATTTTAATTTATACAAATAACATTTTTCAAAAATAAATAAATAAACAATATTGCTTAGAGACTTTCAATGCAACTATCTTTTATTTCGATTTCTCTTATTTCTATTGTGTAATTAGTTTATTTTATATATCTCTGTTTCTCATTGTAATATACTAAAATAATTTATGAAATAAGCAGTAAATTTAAATGTTATTTAATATTTTCATAATAGTTTATTATTTAAAATTATTTAATGTAATTTTTTTTCTGTTATCTCTAATTACTGCATTTCCCCAGCTACTTTAACAACTGTATGTTAATTGAACCAGAAGTCTGTAAAATTTATGAATCATTTCCCACTTCATTAAAATTTCTCAAGTAGTTTGTTTGCTAATGTTGTTTATTTGTTAATTACTGATTTTTTTAGGATTTGGAAATAAAACCATGATGTATAATGCATTGTTCTATGAAGTTTATATCATCTTCCTGTTATTAGTAAAATACTGTAGTATGTAACTATTTGTTTAAAAAACGTTTTTATTTTCTTGTTCAAATTTTTATTATTTCTGTCAAATTATTCAAATTTTTATTAAAATAGAAAATCCATTCAATTATTGAGACAATTTTTTAAATCATTTTTTGTTGCTTCTCTTTTGAAAATAATGAATATTTAATTCTTTTATTTTGTGTATACATATTTTAAAGCAGAAAATAAGATTAAATTTTTTCCTTAAAAGCTTAAATAATATTTTTATTTCTTACTAAATGATTTATTCTTGTACTTATTATTTATCTTGTCATTTGAAATTCAGAAGTACTTTGTGAAAATTGGAAGCTGTTAATGGGATTTCATAATTTTAAAATACATTTTGGTGAACTGTGCTAAGTTACTTAGAGGGTTTCAATAATTTTAGAAGCATTTTTTTCCAAATTCAAGTAATGCAGTAATTCAACTATTTTGAATTTTAAAGAAAAAGTAAAAATTGAAAGTAAAATAAAAAGAAATATTAATATTTTTGAATTAACAAATTTTATTTCATTTTTGATAAAGATTTGGTAATCTTGAAAGTAATGGTACTGGCTGGATTTTGTTATGGAATGCCAAGCAACTGGAATGGACTCTGTACATTGCTCAACCAATTGATAACTGCTCAGGTATTGAAACTAGTAGTCTACATTACATGATAAAAATTGATGCTTTTTTAATATTTAAATTAATTTTGCCTTTGTTTTGTATTCACTTAATTTTTTTTTCAATAGATAACAAAAATGATGAAGAAAAATGTTTGTTAACTGTAATTTGGGGCTGTGAACCAATTAAGCCTAATATGCCTGAAGTGTTGTGCAAGAAAATTCTGAGCTTGTCAGAAGCTATCACTTGGAGCCAATTAAAAATCCGTCCATTTCAATCTTTGATAAATACTTCGTCTACAAATAATCCTCATTTCCCAAGTATACATACTGCTTTAAATGATCTTCCTCGAAAACCTTGCGTTCTTCTAGAGCATGAAGATATGCCTATGTCATTCCAAAATGGTGCTTTAGCTGTTGTAGCTTTGTCATCTCAAAAACCTGTAACTACAAAGAACCTTTCAGGTTTTTCGTTGATTTTGTTTCCATTCAAAAAATCTAATAATAACAATGTGATAAACTGCCAAACTCTTGTAGAAGACAAAAGGCGATCACGACGGCGATTAAAAAATAGAAGTGATTCTATGAATTCAGGAGTTCTGAAGAAAAAGGTAAGAAATCGAATAAAAAACAAGTCAAACATTTTCTAAAATATTTCCCACATACTTACAAATTTGACAAGCTTTTCAAGCTGTAAAATCTATTATTTGTTGAATATGTATCAAATTTTATTTACTAGAGCATTTATATTAAATGTACCATGCAAGTCTTGCCCTTTTTATGTTTTTGATTTTTTATATATTAGTGATTTTATATATTGTTATACATGTATAGTCATTTTAGATTGAATTATTTTTATATATATATATATTTTTATAGAAAATCGCTCATCTATTCTTGTAATTGTAAAAATGCTGTGCAATTGCATTGTGAAGCTTTTTGTATGCTACAATAAAATTTGTTTTATTTTACTGATTTTGATTATGTTGCATTGAAAGTACATATTTACATATTGTTTTTTTGATTGGAAAACATTGTATCTCCTTAATTATATACTTTATTGTTAAACTCTTGTTTTCAAGAAATTTAAAAATTTTATTCAGTCTTATAAAGTCAATTCTGCTAATTTACATATAAAACAAACTTTGATATTTTTAATACCTTCAATAAAGAAAATAGTTCTGAGAAAATTAATTCAGTAATAAAACAAGAAATTTTCTCAATGAAGTATGCAGAATTAAATTCTTAGATCAAATTATGCAATCTGTCTTTTTTAAAACTTATATCTGTACACCAAAGATTGAATTTTATGTTTATTTCATAAATTGTTTACAAAAATTTTGAAAACAATGAAATAATATTGTAACCGGACAATTAAAATAGATGTATTGTAGAGTTTGTGATTAATTTATTAATGATAAATGTTAACACTAAAAAAATATAGTTCATTTTTATGGGTACTTTGATATGGAATATAATTTCAATGAACTTATTAGGTATTATAATTATTGTGCAGCCTGGAAAATCATCCAATATAATCCTTTTGTGCAAAGTACAATCAAAGCCAATGTCTTTGAATCAATCATATAATATATATATATATATATTTATTTATTTATTTTTAAACAAAAATAAGAAAATATGTATACTTTAGAAAAATTCAATATTTGTGCATCAATACTGAAAACATCACAAACTATCAAATATACTTATAAAAATGTTTATAAAATATTGTATAAATTACCATCCAAAATATTCATTATTTGATCATTTTGGGTAAAGTTGCTTCAGTGTATCCATAAATATTTCATTACTCATTACAGAAAATCTGATTTAAATTATAAAAATTCTTTAAAGAAATACTGTATGTTTGATATATAGATGTTTTAATAGGAGATATTTAAGTATGTTTTGCTAGATATCATGCAATAAGTAAAATTTCATATTAAATGTCAGTTGAAACATCAAACTAAGAAGCAAGAAGATTACCAAAATCCCAAAAAATTGTTAATGAAATAGCACCAAAAGATATCCTATATTGCAGCTGTATAAATATTAAAATTTTTAAATTAAGTGAATTATATTTTATGTGAATTTCTTTAAATGAGAAATTGTAAAATATGCTCAGAAAAAAATAGAGTTGAAGTGTACTTTTCGAAGAAAGTAGCACACAGTGTATTATAGAAAAAGTTTATTTTTATAAATATATGAAATTACACTTTATAATTACCCTTACTTTGTCTTATTCTTTTTATTCATAGGTGGTTAACTATTAATGAAAGCAGAACTATATATATATATATATATATATATTAAAGAGTACTGTATTTTGTAGAAAAAATGTTATTCATCACAATACATGTATATAAATAACTTAATAACTATGATATATATGTGTAAAATTTAAAATAATGATTTAAATTTTCATTTGATTTCTCTTAGATGTCCTTTGCCTGTAATTTTATTTTCATTTTTCACTGTATTCCATAAAAATAATTTTCTTTGTTTATCATAACTTCATAAAAACGTATGACCTTGAAAGACATTTTTTAAGAATCTTGTGAAATATTTGTCTAGATATCAGAATGACTTAAGTTGAGAAAGTTTTGAGACTAAAAAATTTTAACCAAAACTCTTTTCTTCATGTGTTTTTTTATTTGAAAATGCCTATGTAAACTATCCTGTTTTACAAATCATAAGATCTTTTTAATTAATGTTTGCCATTTTTTTTAACTCATCATTAAAAGAAAATTATATTTTTAAAAAATTGTATGATAGCATTTTTAATTTTTCAGCGTAAAACTACATTTGAATTTAGTTATGAGTATTTGTTTTAAAAATTTTTCTAAACTTTCAATAATAAAATTTAAAAAACTAACTATGAATATTAACATTTTCATTAGTTTATTTTGTTTTATTAAGTAATGATTGAGTTTATTAAAAAATGTTTTGCTGAATTCATTACATACATTTACTTTATGTTGCCAGAGATTTATATATGTATACTTACCTGCATATGTTCATACAATCTCCAAATGAATAATATAATTTAGCTATCTAGTTAACTTCCTTTTTAATTTTGGTATTAAATGTGATTCACTGGTCTCATATTTTATGCTTTGATTCTGGATTATCTTTTTTTGTAAAAATTAATCTTAAATCAGGTGTATAAATGTATTTTTTCTGCTTTACCCAATTTTATTTATTTATTTATTTTTTAGTAAATTTAATAAAAATTAAATTTTTATTTCATAACTGAAGGAAATATTTTATTGTTTATCAGTGGCATTTCGAAATTTTAACAATGTGTTTTTTTATAAATTTCATAAATTTGTGTTTTTATAACTTTAATTTGTTATTAGTTTATTACAACCAATGTAATATATTCTTAAAAACTGCACGTGAAGTAATTTCAAATTGCTTAGAAATTTTGTTACATCAGATCTAGCTTTACAAATATTTTTTGCATGAATTGTCAAATATTTAAGTATTATTGCTTAATACATAATTATTTTTAAAATTTATCTGAATTTTCCTAATGTTTACTTTTGTGTATGTAAATGGGAATATTATAAACTACTCAGCATCAAAATTGAAATACCAATATCAAAATGAAGGATTGGTAAAATTTAACTACCAAAGAGGAATAAATAGTAAGTTAGTGAATGTAGATACTATTGATCTCAATTAATGTTAAAAATTTCAAATCAATTTACTGCTGAAGAATTCATAAATAAAATATTTGCAGAAATCTTCTAGTATAAAATATATTGTTTTGTAATTCTGGTTTATAAAGTTCATTGCAATACTTAATAATTTTTGTTTTGTACAAAAAGTGACCATAAGGCAACAAAACCATTTATTTCTATTAGCAAATGATACAAATGGATTTTTAGATCAGCTGAATTTGAAGAGTATTCTAATTTATTATCTTATTCAAGTCTTGAAATGCTAAATATGAGAATCTTATTGGTCATGAAGGATTTATTAAAGTGAGTATTTTGTTTCTGAATTTAGCTGGGAACAGTTCCATAAGAGACAACATAAATGATAAAATATTATTCCTAGTTGGTACGAGCTAATTTCCCTAACTTTACTGGACATATCATTTAGTTGTATGCTTCCTCTTGTTATTACCTGAAAAAAAACTCCTATTTTTAACCTTGTGCCGTTGGATGAAGCACATGGCCACACCACATGAAACTTGTTGATTTTAATTATAATGTTAACTACAAAATTTCCAAGCATAATCCTGATTGTTGTCAGAGGTTAAGCTGCAATGTAATGGAACATATTTGATGAATAAATTTAGATGAAATTCTTGTGATAATTTTATATTTAAAACTCTGAACCAACTTTTGAATCTTGCTTTTCATATGCATGATTCCCTGCTTCGTTTGCTAGAATGTCTTTATGAGAATGGTTTTTTTTTTTTGTTTTTAGCCATCTCTAGTTATGATTTGATGTGAAGTGTATGGAAAAAAACATCTTCTGATTATTTGCATTTACTTTAACCCCTTCTGGTACAATTTAATAATGAAAAAGTCTGCATGAAATAACCATTTAATTTTCATTTAAAAAAAATTTGTTTCATTTTATAATTCTTACATATTTTTTATTAATATTCATTTTTACATATTTTTATAGAAATATATATTAACTGATGCTCACACTAAATTTTTATAATAATGAAATCTTACAGAGTAACAACAATTCGGCCATGACTTGTACCAAGAAATTCTAACGTTAAACAATATGTGATAGGATCTGTGACCACCTGTAAAAAAGGTGTTGCCAAATTCAGTACACTAGAAATTTTAATCTAAATTAATTATATTCAACAGTATGCATGACGAGTGTAGCTCGTCATTGTGCAATATGGCATGAAAAACCAATGACAAGCTAGACTCATCATTTTACTGGAAGGGGTTAATGGCCCTATACTGAGAAATCATGTGAGGCTACTATGGTTAGCTACTCAGCCAAGCATCACTGGAGTGTTGAAGATAAATTAATATTCTTCTGTTATCAACAAAAGTCTAAATTTTAGTTAAGGAAGTATTCAAAGCACTGTTTGGATTATTGCTTAGACATCTTACAAATTTTGCAAATTAACAGTCTTATTTGTGATCAGAAGTGCCTCAAAGTTTTAATAACTATTATATATCATTTTTGCAACATAATGCATTTGTTTAAAGATGATGTAACAAAGTTTTGAAAGCACCATGTTTGTTATAAATTTTAAGGCAATGAATTGAACTTTTGATATGAAATTTAATGTGTTTACATATTTTAATATTAGGGATGTTACTGATATACATCTCTGCATAATTGATCCAGATCTATACATTTACAATCAATCTATTGTAAAAAGTATCAAGGTAAATTTTAAAAATTTAATGAGTTGTTGCTTTTTACGACGTATTACAAATATTCTATAAAAGAAACTATTGCTACTTTTTAATCTCATGCAAAATGTATGATCATATTTGTTACATTTTAATCTACTGAGAACAATTTATTTCTATTCATTATTATGACAAATATATACTCAGAAAAACCGATATTGAATATTTTGGAACTGATTACAAATTCGTGATACTTTCAGCAATGAGAATAAATAAAGCATATTTTTAATAAATGTACAATAAATAGAAATAGCATTCTAAGTTAATTTATAAACCCAAACATGATACATAAATAATAAATTTTATGTTATACTTAATTCTTTTCTGTCATCTGTTTTAATTATTTTTCTTTCTTTTCTTATAATTTCTTTTACAGATATTTGTGTTTGTTAACAATCTTTCTCGAAATATGATTGATTGCTTCATTCTGAGTAGAAGATCACAGATTAATTTTTATCATGATGCAAATAATAAATTTTAAAATAAGTGCAATATTTTAAATTTGTCATACTTTAATAAAAAAAAAAATCTAATTTACGATACATGTAGAAATAGATTTGGAAAATATTTTCCTTGAAAAATGATAAATTCCCCTTTTTGGCATCATTTTATATCGAAAAATGTAATGGATAGTCTAATGCTCTATTGCAATGAATGACTATATGTTAATAACATTTCTGATTGATATCCCTATGTATATAATGAACAATAGAGAAAAATGAGATGAAGAGTTATTTTTATGATATTTCACTTTTTAATGTTTACTTTTTCACAATTTTTTTTTTCAAAGAAAAAAAAAAAAAAAAAAAAAAAAAACATGTTACATTTATAAGATTATAAATATTGAAAACTCTTTTTCATACTTTAATATTAAGAAAACAAATAAATTACCTTATTTGCTATAAAAAATGTAATAATTATGATTTTTTGCTAAAATGCTCATTCAAATGGCGAAACTGAATAAGTATAATAATGAAAGATATTAATGTGCATCAAACTTGATATGAATTGGGATTTTTTTTAATTTTGGTAATATAGTCCAAGTACTTTCCAAAAGCAACATGTATTCTCTACTAATCACATTTAAAATTGATTGATATGTTTATTTACTTGCAGAAAAAATTATTGTGGAATTTTTTCACATATTTATTTTATTCTAAATGGAAATTAATTATTAAAAACTTGCTGTGTTAAAGAAAAAGAACCCTTTTGTCTCCATTATAAAAATTAATGCAAACAAGTGCAAAACTACTTAGAAATATTACATAGAGCTGTAAATTTTTCTTTAGCTTATAGTTTAATTATATATGTAGCATAACTTTAATTTAGTTTTTAATGTAAAAAAATAATATACATATGTGTAACAGGCAATATTTATATTTTGAAAAACTAGCTTGGTATCTTGATAGCTATTCGTTTGGAAGTTATTCTGTTTATTATTTTCCAAAAATTATGTAGGCAAATGTAAAATATTTTAGAAATATAAATATGTATAAATGTAAATTAAATTATTGTATATTTATTTTTCTTGTGAAAAATGCTGAATTTAAATTTTTTTTAACTAAATGCTTAGATAATTTATATTCATTGTATTTTTAATTTTTTCATACATTGTATTAAAATAAGGTACATGGTCTCTTTTCATAGGAATTTTCATGAAAAATATTCTTATAAACTAGCATCATTTTTAAATCAATTTCATATTTTTACATTCTTTGGCCCTAAAATTTTTACAATGATAATCAATACATGTGTTATAATTTGTCTTTATTATTTTCTATTACTTTACTATAGAAGATATAATTCTTTTCTGATATATGAGAAATTGTATGATAGATGTATATCGCGAATAATTTGATTTTGGGTGAAGAAAGCATGTGATATAAAAACTCTTTCTGTAAAATATTTATTTATACATTCCTTTTCATAATAATTTTCGTGAAACAATTCATACAATTATTCATAGTCATTGGAAAGTTATCTGTATGCTATCTAAAAAAATAAGCATATCACATTACCACCTAAATTATCACTTTTTAAAAATTAATGTTTTTATTTTAAAGCATTATTTTTTTAATTTGAAAATTAACTTCTTTGAATTTGTAGATTTCACAAAAAGTTACATGATTTTTCATGAACTATTTTTGATGCTAAATTAATATCTCATTGTTAATATATCCAACAATATATATACACATTTAAACGTTTTAAATGATTTTTCATTATTAGAGTTGTTTTAGAGTTCTCTTTTCATTGTTTAAAAATAAAAACTATATCTAAATAAATTGCACAAGATATTCTTTCCTCTCTTTTAGCATTGAAAATCCCTTTCAATTTTGACATTAAATAGTAATCACTTTCAATAATATTTAAAATACAAAAGCTGTTTTGTTTTTGTACAGTTTATTTAAATTTCTGAAAAGTATATGACATCAAATTACTTTTGTTTAAGATATGAAATAAGAAAACAGAATATTTATTATGCAATCAAAAAATTAAAATATATAAGTTGTAAGTGGTAACTTTAGAATTGGAATAGCATAGCAATTTATCATGTGATTACACTTTTAAAATGTGTTCTTCAAGTATTTATTTTAATATTACATCATATCATTTTGGCTTAAAATTTATACAAATTACATTTAAATTTATTTATTGATTGAGATATTTATTTTTGCTTGTTAGATTTATATTAAAAATCACATTTTGTAATCTTAAAATGTAATTAACAGTAATTTTTTGAAAGATTTTTTATTATCATGAAATGCTTATTTAAAAATGGAATATTTGCAAAGGAATTTGTAAAACAATAGTAAATATGTTATTGGTTAAAATTAGAAAATATTTCGTTAGTTAAATATTTTTAGAAATTGCTCCTTGAAAAGCTTTCAAATTTACAAATAGGTTTAAAAATTTTTATCAAAGAGAAATTTTTGAAATTAATTCATCAATCATTTACAAGTTACATAATTGCAAATGATACCTTAACATATCTTCATTTGTTCACTCTAAAATATTCTGATTATTTACCACTAGAAATGTGAGTTACTAATTAAAATTGTGATAAATTTTTTTTTCATTAGCATTTAGATATTGAAACTAGGCGTTCTTCCTCACTGTCAGCTCCTATTAGAAAGAAACCTCCAGAACTTACAGTGACTCAACCTGATGATAATGGAAATCCTCCACAACGAGCTCAAAGCCATTCTTTCTTGAATGTGCTTTTTCAGCAACGACGCTCATCTGATTCATCATATCAGAGAAGTAGAAGTCCATCACCTTTTAGTCCCTCAAAACGAAAAAAGAAAAACTTTTTCAATTTTGATCGCAGATCTTCTCTCTCTAGTCAGGAAGATAGATTATCTTATCAAGATCTAGTTTTGTCAGACACAAATGAAGATGACAGACTTGATTTTCTAAGGAAAGCACATGACATGGAAGGTAGTAAGTCTATATGTTTTTCTTAAAGGAAAGCTAGTAGTAATAATTAACTCTTGTAATGTAATTAATTTATTAGATTTAACAATATTTTAAAGTGTAATTTTTTCAATTTTTTATTATGATAAAGGTGTTTATTTTTAGGAGAAAGTGATTTTAGAGCATTAGGAGAATATTCTATTTCTGCTGTTCTTGAAGAGGTATTTGTAATATTTATCATCACATGAATTTTTAATGTTATAAAATGCTAAAATTCAGCTTGACTATTTTCAATGTTTATAAATAATTCGATTTAGATTTCTAATTAGTCTTAATGTTGTATTTAAACAAACTTCTGATAGTCAATTTAATTAATATTTGATCTTGTCATTAAAATCTGTTTCAAGATAGAAATATCTATACCACTATATGTCAATAAACATAAACTAATGCAGATATATTTAATTATGATATTCATTAGCAAAATTATGTTATGATTCTATATAATTCTATTTATTTTTTAGAAAAATAAATTGAAATATATTAAAAAATTTGAGTACAAATTTTTGTTATTATAGATAATGAAATAAAAAGAAAATTTCATTATTTTTCATATATTCTACAGCATTTGTTCTTTCAAATATTTAATTTCTGTAATAGGAGATTTATTGTATTATGTTAAATGTATTATGATATATTATTAACTGTGTACTGTCGTGTTTATAATTCCAAAGTTAACATACTGTATTTTTTAACTATAACCATCTAAAATAATTTTGCCACTTTTCACAGATATTCAAAACATGTACTAAATAAAACTGTATTGTGAAAGAAAATTCCATCTTTCAATATTGTTAATATTGTCATTTGTTTCATGACGTGTACATTTAACGAATATTTTTGTGGCATTTCCAATCTAACTGATTAAATCTTCATATGATAGTAGCAATAAGTGCTGTGTGTGCACTCATTGTTGTAGTTATGAACATTAAAATTTTTTCATGTAAATCAAAATTTAAATCAAGAAAAGAATTATTTTTAGTATTTATGATTAAAAGTAACTAAGCAATGAAGATTTAATTTATTTTCCTCGACAGAATCGCCTTATACTCCAAAAAAAAAAAAAAAAAAAAAAAATACACTGTTGGCCACTGTAAATGCAACACCCTGAAGAAAACATGCAAATGCTGAAAATGTTTGCAAAATGTTGAAAAAAAATATTTTTAATGAAAGTAATTAAAATATTGCTGAACATTGTCCCAATATCCATGTCTAATAAATAAATGTGTAATCTAACCTTCAAAATCTTATGTTCTTAAAAACTCTAAAACATTACCTTTATATAAGTGATGTATACTGGCTTTGTATGACTATTTTAATGCAACTCTTTATATATATATATATATATTAATTTTTACAATATTGAGAGAGAGAGAGAGAGAGATGTATATCAATTTCTTTTACCATTTGATGCATATTAATTATCAATCAAATATTATTTTACATATATTTTCTTGTTCCACATTCATCTGGCATGGATCTACTAATAGACATTTAACAAAATAAATAAATTTCTTGTGTTAAAAAATTAATTCCTGTTTTGTGATGACTTGATTTTAATCAATCAATAAATAAGCCTATACAATAATTGTGTATTTTTAATATGAATTATTATTAACTTTTAATTTTTCAAAATTTATAGGTTTTATTCATTGCAATATATGTCAATATTAATGTTTACTCACTGTACCTTCCTTACTACATATTAAATTTTTTTATTCATCTTAAATTTACTGAGTTTATTAGTTTCAAAATATTTGAGTCTTTTGCTTATTAATACATTAAATTTTATTACCTTCTGTCAATTGACATTTCCCAATAGAATTACGATATATTAAAGTTAAGATATTATTTTCAGTTACATTTTCTTTAAATATTATATATTTCAGAATCTCAGAGCTTCATTAGTAGATATTAACGCACCAGAAGAAGAGCAGAGAAGGATCAGTGGTGGTTGGATGTGAGTAAATTTAATGTATATGGTATTTTTATAAAATCAGTCATTTGAGTATAATTAAGAACTATTATATTTTCTGTATATAAGGTGGGTAAACTATTAAAGTATTAAGTAAATCTTGTATGGAATGGGAATTAAATTCTCAAATAAATATTTAATTTAGTAATTAAGTAACTCCTTCATATATTAACTTTCTGCAGTTTTATTATACTAAATTTTTTAATTTCTATTTCATTAATTTTGATATTTTAAACTAGATTTTTAATATATTTTCTGACTTTATCACATTTACATATTCTAATATACTTAAAATTAATTCAATAATGTTATAGTATGATGTGATGTTGAATTCTTTGTTTGAAATGAAATAATTTTATACACATTATTAATTCTTGTTTTGTGGTGCAAGAAAATTTAATAATAAAAAACCTGTAGCCTGTAAAAATTTTGTAAATTTCATTGAATCACAGTTTTTTTATTATGATGAGTGTGTTTATGAAATGATGCTGTTTACAAATTGATCTGATATTGTGATATATGTATGTTATGCATATTAATATTATTTTGTCAGCAGTTATTTGTTCAACTCTTTATATTGCAATTTGAAATTTAATGTATTACTTTTTGTAATTTTAATTAAATTTCTCATCACATTAATATTTAAATGTTTTCTATCAATATGAAATGAAATTGAGTTTACTAAAAATCTTATTTCAAATTTTAATATATTATCTTACATGAAGTGTAAGTTTAATCCATGAATGCCTTTCTTGGTATGTAATGATGAGCATGATGTTAACACCATTTCCTTGTAAAAAAAAATTAAAAGGATATTGTCAAAAAAGTTCCATAACAAAGATGGATGAATCCTTTGTAAATAATTTAGCCAGAAAATTAGAAATGAATACCAGTGGAATTAGTCTTCCTGTGCCAATGAACCTTGCTATGATCAGGACCTACCATGAAGTTAAATCTGGGATTAATAAACGTAACCAAAATAGATCAGTTGGACCTGATGGCTTTATGCAGAATTATTAAAAGTTAATAAACTTGATTTGAGACAAGTGCTATCCATAAATTAGTTTGTTTATGTGAAAACTGTGGAGCAAATGCTATAATATTGATGTATATCAATGGAATCAGAAAGGATGCTATATGTCTAAGAAAAGTAATGCTATCTGTTAAGAAAATTGATAAATTAGACTGCAGTAACTACTGGGAAATCCTCCTCCTTAACTTCATACTTAGGATTTTTTGAACATCCTTTATAATAAAGTGTTGTACCATTGTGAATTATTGAATGGAAATTCAGCTACTGTCAAAGTGTATGCAATGAGGCAATTATTAGAAAATAATAAAAGAATACAATGTTGGTATCTATCTGCTATTTATTGATTTTTATAGCTGTTTATGACCATTTTAACCAACAGAAGCATTTTGAAGGAATGGAAGAATTTAATTACCAGCTTAACTAATCAACCTTGCATACACCATGCTAATAAGTGTGGCTTTGGGGAAGTGTTAACTTTGTATTGACCTTTGTGATGCATTGTATCTGCAAAGAAGTCTTCTGCAAGATGATGCTGTATCTAATTCATTTTTCAATATGTTTCTTGAAAAGGTTATTAGAGCTTCAGATCTTACAGATGAGGAAACGATTTTCCAGAAAATTTTCAAACTTTGATCTTTGCTGATAATTTTCATTTGATTAGCTGATCATGAAAACATATTTTAGTGGCATTCAATTAGAAACCAAAACTAGAAAATCAAATCTAATAGTGAAGGAAGAAAAAATATTATAAAAATAAACTTATACACCTCATTTATTGTTTTTAGTAGTAGATTATTACTCCCTAGAAGTTATAATTCTCTATAAATATTCCAAAACAATTGTAACCAATAACAGTGTTGAAATAATCTATGACTATGGCAAATAAATGTTATCGTGTCCTCAAAAATCATTTTAAATCTCAAAAATCAATTAATTATCACCTATATCAATTTTAATATTTCAGAAGAACATTATGATCTTTAATATATATAATTGTAGAAGCTAGGCTATGACTAATATAGTTGAAAATAAGCTTATTTTTTTAAGTGCAAAATAATTATAAATATTTTTGGTGCTGTTATGGTGTCATCAGCATTGGCAATGCAGTGCTTTGTGAGCCTGGACCTTCCTCAGAAGATTCTTCCATTCTGCATTTCTCCCAAAGGATTATGATATATACAGATAGTATTTAATTTTGAAATTTTCAATACATTTCAGCAACTCAGTGTGTTATAATAATTGTAAAAGGGAATATGATGATTAAAGCATTTGTTTATAAATGTGATGATGCAAATCTGACAAAGAAACCTCACCAAATGTGTGGAACCAATCAAATGGAAAATAGTGAAATAAGAAGATTACAAGCTGAATGTTTAAAAATATGCTAAAAGATCTAAAAATTTTGCTTTAGGGAAACTAAAGTTCTTGTGTTGAATAGCTACAGATATTGCTTGATTGAGACAACTTTGACCTCAAATTAAGGTATGCAATGATATTGAGTAACAAATTGAAAATCTGAAGTTTCACACAAGTTATCATTTAATGAAGGTCATAATAATAATTTAATGATTAAATATTTCTTATTTATTTTATGCAAAATTTTTTTTTCTTATTTGGCAAACATTTTTATTAATAATTACATATTAATGATTATTCAGTTGTTAACCATGTAGTTACTGCTATAAACTTTATCCTTCCAAAAATACGTTTTGTTCAATACTAAAATAAAATGTATTTTGGAAAAATATTTTACATTTAATAAATTATGAATTTACTAATTATATCTTTTGCTGGTTTAATTGTTTATTCTATATTAAGTTGCATTTTATGTAGAAAACTTCAAATTGGAAGGATTAAAAATGTTGTGTTCCAAGAGTATATTGATAGAAATTTTTTAATTTGTCTCATTAAATAGAAACTTGTTTAACTTTAATAATATAGTATCTAGATTGTGCAGCATTTGAATTTATAACAGCCATAAAATGCCTTTTTCAAAGACTTAGAAATTAAATACTATAAAAAGAGCTTTTTACTATATTATCTATTTTGTAATGTGAGAAATCAGATTAAATAATACTGCAGGCTATCCTTTTTGAAGTTCTTCAAATTAATAAAAATTTATGCAAGCTAAAACCTGCTATAATTTTGTAATTTAAATTTGTTTTGAAGCTTTATATTAGAAATAAATTTTAGTTCATTCAAATACATTTAAATGTATAATTCTGGGATTTTTTTAAAATTATTTTTATGTTTCACATTTTTTAAAAGAGGGATTTTCTATTTGTCAAGTGTCTACTCTAATTTTATGAATTTATGATTATTAGTTACATTTTCTTTGTTTTTATTATTATTATATTGATTTTTGGAGTTTTGCTTTAAAAAATAACTTAAATTTAGGAATTTTTCTATTACTCAAATTTACTTCTGTGTTTGATTAAAAAAATCTGGCTAAGAAAAAACTTGGAATACCAGTCAACATTTGCAAACTTTTAAAGCTCTTTGGTTAGGTTACCACTTTACCATTGATATTTTTGGGGATTCAGAATCCAATGTAAGCTGTAGATCCTGGTCTAATTAGCCCTTAATATGCAAAAATGACTGAAGAGTGATAACAAAAAAAAAAAAAAAAAAACTGTTATCTTCATATATAATTTGTATTGATTTTTTGTTATAATACTTACATCATCCATGCTAATTTTCTGGACAGTGTTTTAAAATCTAAAACTTTGATATGATTCTTAATATTAAGTTATTATACATAATCTAAAGTATTATTCGACCATCACGAGAAGGCGGGTGAGATCTGTCTCCGGTGGAAGGGTTCATTCTTTCAGAGGTTTGGACAGTTAAATGATTACGCAGTTTAGGGTTAAAACAAATTCTTCGCCCGTTCTTCTCTTTGGCGAAGAACACGATTTTCCCCTCTTCGTTCTTTGCTTTCTACTTAGCCTAGAAGGTTGTATTCTCCGTGCTCTCTTGCTTTTTAGTATTTTATTTGTATTAAAACTGTTATTTTCAGAACAACACATAATGTCTCTAAAAGGGAAAACATTGCTTTCTAAAGAACGTAACATTGTTAATAACGTGCGTGTATTTTTTTAAAATGAAGCAAAATCTAATTCACTTTCGATACCAATTCAGAAAGCACAGGAACGTACTGTGGCTGCTACTGGCGTTTCTCTTAGAACTGTACAAAGAATTAAAAAGGAATCTAGCACTGATAGCAAGCTTTCAACTCCTGGGAAACAGCGTAATCGACCTGCAGAACGCAATGTAGTTTAGGACAATTTTGATTTGTGTGTCATTCAAAATACAATAAATGAATTTTATGCATCTAATAAAGTTCCATCCATTTCATTATTATTGCCAGTGTTGAAAGAAAAGATTAATTTTTCTTGGAAAAGGGATTCTCTGAGGAAAGTCCTGCATCAAATTGGCTATCGTTAGAAACGATGCTAAAATAAAAGAAAACTACTGATTGAACGGCCAGACATAATTTCGTGGAGATGCCGGTACTTGAGAGAAATAAAAAAAAAATATCGAGAAAGCCAAAAAAAACATTATTTATGTGGATGAAACTTGGATTGACAGCAACCTTTCCTTCTCAAAATGCTGGCAAGATGAAAAACTTGGTGCTTTCGTAAAAGATGGTGCTGGTAATAGGTTAATTGTTGTGCATGCTGGATCAAAAGATGGATTTGTGCCAAATGCAGAATTAGTATTTAAATCAGGCTGTGCAACAGGTGATTACCATGGGCAAATGAATTACGAAAATTTTGAAAAGTGGATAAGAGAAAAATTGCCGCCTAACATCCCTTGTAATTCCATCATAATAATGGATAATGCATCGTACCGTACGAGTATTTTGGATCCAGTACCGACGAAATATTCGACAAAAGCTAAAATGTGTAAATACTTGGATGACCGAAAAATACAGTATGACAGCACTTTGAGAAAGCCTGAACTGTTTCAATTAATTAAAATGAATGCTCCACCTACAAAAAAATATCACATTGACAAACTTTTAAAAGCAGAAGGTCATTCCGTTCTAAGATTGCCTCCTTACCATTGTGACTTTAATCCTATTGAATTAGCTTGGGCAGCAGTAAAGCGTCATGTTCGCGAAAGAAACATCGAAGCTGATCTCAGTTTGAAAACAATGAAGGAATTGACGTCAAATGCAATTAAAAGAGTCTCGGGAGAAACCTGGCAAAAATTCTGCTGCCATGTAGAAAAAATCGAAGCAGAATATTGGAAAATTGATGGACTTGTGGAGACTACAATTGAAACATTAAATTTTGATATAGGATCCAAATCAGAAACTGATACTGCTTCTGAAAGTGGTACAATTGATTGGGATTCGGACACTTCTATGGATACTTATTAATAAAATAATAAGTATCCATAAGAAGTATAAGAAATGAAATTTTAAAATAATACATACAGATCAGTTTTGGAAGTTCTCAAAATTATGTAGATTTTTTATGAGGTGATTGACTCAGCCAAACAGCATTCTGCGAAATGAGGAGTTTGGTTCTGAAATTAGTGGGTTCAAATCTGCATGAACCAAACGGAGTGACTGTGTAAGGTTTTCCTTGCACATTAACGAGAATTCGGGTCACTTTCCATTAGAAAGACCTCCCTAAAGGCATTTCCTCTTCTTCGGCAATTCCAAAAACTATATTTTCGCTTATATTAACATATATTATTTATGCGAAATCTGTATGAATTTTATTTTTAAAAATTTTGAGAATTCTTTCATGTTATCCTTTTTTTTTTATTTGATATTATACATAAAAATGTTTTGATAAAATAGGTTTTATAATCAAAATTCTTAAAAACTATTTAACTGATAGATTTTACTGAGAGATATATAAATATTTTATATTCCCTCAAATTATTTTAAATGATTCCATAGGTGCACAATATATTTCCTACTATAAACATATATGAATTAAAATAAATTCCACAACATTTTAAAATATTAGTATGTTGTAATATGATGAAATATGTATCTTGAATAAAAAAAAAAGGCTGTAAAAAGTTAATTTATTACTTACAGAGTTTCTTTATTGCCTAAAAGGGTCGTTCCTTACATGAAAACTGTCTTCATCTAAATTAACAACAAGCATATTCTAGAAAATCTCACCCTTCCCTATTTTCTCAAAAATTATTACGATAACACAACGAAAATAAAAAACTTTTGGGCACATAAATTATTTATCATTTGGTGTCTACAAACAGTTTTTGTTCCTGTTCTTGTGAACGAAATAAATTCTAAAATCTATCTAATAATGAAATTTTCATTATTACAAAATAAAAATGATAAAATGAAATATGACAAAATATATAATATGACAAAATAAAAATATTTTCATTCTAAATGTTTTGTCTAACATAACTTAACCTATGTATTTATATATTTCTATCCTGGTATTTGAATTCTTCGAAAAAGCATAACACATAGGTATTTTATTTTCATTTTACATCAAAAAGTGCTAATTAGCCAAATAAGATAACCTAGATTGAGGCGCTTTCTCCTCATTTCCTCCTCCGTTCTCTAAATTGTTGAAATAGACTTCTCTGATAACACGTGACTCTTACGTCACACCCGCCATCTCATGGCAGTCGCACTATAATAAATGTATGCACCGTCTTGGAAAAATAAACTTGTTGAGTGTAAATTTAATTTTGCACCACAAGCTGGATTTCTTATGGAGTAATCCAGCTTTCTATTATGTTGTAATTATTTTGACAAAGTTTTGCATTTTTTACTGTATTTTCAAAATTTAACATTTGTTTTTCTAATTAATAAATACATTTGAAAAAACGTTTTTTTTAGTTTTAGTATTTAAATTATCTTACTTTAATTAATAAATGTGCTTGTAATTTAAGCTCTAATTTTTGGTAATTTACTGATATAATTATTGATGACATAAGTGTGTGCACTATTATTGATTTTAGCTCAGGGTTTTCCAATTCCATGCATATTTAAGCCCTAATTTTTAATAATATTAAGTGTATATATATATGTATAAACTTCTCATTCATCTCTACCCTTGAACATAAATAAAAGATTTTTATTTGTTAACAAGTAATATAATTTGTTATTTCTAACCTTACAAAAACATTGTTTTTTTTTCCCTTTTTAATTGAATAATTCCCTTTTATATTAATATTAGGTGTAAAGAAGTGAATAAAAGCATTGCTGTGTTTAGGAAGACTACTCATTTTGAATCATGTGTCTTTATAAGGTATTGTGCTAATTATTTATTTGTAAACAAATTCACTGTAAGTTAAAAATTAATGTAACTGCTAGTAATCAGTTAATATAAAAAATATACTTTTTCTTTAAATGACTTTTTGAATATCTGTTATTATGCATTTTTGTGTATTTAAAAATGTAGCAAATCAGAATTACAGTTAATATTTACTGGTTAATTATAGGTTTTAACTAAATAGATGAAAATAAGATTCTTTTTCTAAAAATGTCTTCATGCATTTCAGACTATTGTGTTATTTTTGTGATAATAGTAAGATATCAATTTATATTGCATGTAATAATATTGTATCTGACATTTTTTCAATATAAAAATGGCTATATAAGAAAAATAAATAAAATGCTATTTATATTGGTATATGTTAATTTATGTCAAGTGAATTGCAGCCATGAAATCTCACACCCATACATGAATTTTTTGAAATTTTTTAACTATGAAAAATAATAAAATATTCATTGAAATAATATTATGAATTAGGAGTTTAAAGTTTTTATATTGAATTTTCAATACTTAGTTGTCATATAGTGATTGTGGAAAAAAGCTTATGAAACTTTTTAATATTATTTACATTGCTTAAATGCTTCCCAGTCAAAAAAAAAAACTAATTAGGAGTATAATAATTATAATAACCATACATTACAAAGCCCTAACCTTATGGAAAATTTCAAAATCTTGCATTGCTTGTTTTACCACAAATCAGTCAATGCCAAATATCATGTTTCAAACATGCAATCTTCCTGTTTGTTAATGCTGGCTATGGAATCCTTAAGACATCATACTCACTGGCGAACAAACTAGGGCTGTCAGAAAATTGTTTTTTACTTTTTTTTTATTTTTAAAGTAAATGTTTACCTCCTAACAATATATTTCAATCTCAAAACCAAACATAACCTCAAAATTCCAATAAACATACTGTCAGTCTTTGTGTTTATAAAAAAAAATCTAATAGGTTTTAAGGTCTCTGGAATTCACCACTGTGTTTTTTCCCCCTATTTAGTTATCACATAAAATTTCATTTCTTTATCCCTTTTTACAATTAGGCTTATCTCAAAGAACTTGGAGATGGGCAAACAATTTTATACTCAATGTTAATAATTCATATATGAATTTCCTGATCTTTCCAGAGCATGAATTTTTTAACTGTTATTTTTATTGCCCTGAGTTGATGGAACTATTGATTGTTGGGGTTAGTAAAAACTAAATTTTCATTGTGATTCAGGGATTTTAAATTTTGGCTGGTGTTCTGCACGATACTTGGTAATTTAGATCTTGATTTTACTTCAAAGTTTAGAACATTCCCTGAAAAGTTTAAAATATATATGCTGTACAATCATTTAAAGAATCACTGAATATGTAACATGAATTGCTAGTCTACTTTTACTATTTTAGTAAATTATAACAACTATACATATGCAATAAAATTACCCATGCTGTTAATAAGTATTTAGTTGAAACTTTTGTACAAAATTTTGCATCTGATTTATGGTTTTTTAATATAAGGAGACCTGAAAATACTTTCAACTTATTTTAACATTTTCTTCTAGGTTTTAGCTCACTCTACCTGTTTTTAAGATATAAAATTCCAAAATCTATAAATGATGAATTATCTTTTAATTCAAAATAAGGTATAGCAAAATATTGTTCCAAAAATTAAAAAAAAAAAAAAAAATGTAGATGAGAACTTGCATACATTGTGGGGAAAAATTGTTTTATAGCAATATTTAAAATGCTAATTATTTACTAATTGGATTGTTTTATTAGCTATTAGTTTATTCTTAATATTTGTATATCCTGAAATCTGTAAATAAATATTTAATATATTTTTACTTTAGCTATTTATGCAAAGGTGTCATTCCAACATCATTTGAGATAGTCTGGAAAACTTTGTGTAATCCTCTCACTCGCTTCATGTATGATGACACATTAAAAGTAAGATACATAATAGCATTGCAGTGCTGCCTATTTCTTTTCCCTCATTATAAATTATACTATGAAGACTTCAGTATTGCATTTATCAATCTGCATCGAGCAATTAATTTTTGATTGCTGATATTTTTTCGTACCTTGATTTTTGGTTTTAAAGATTTAGATTTTGTTATGTAATAAATTATATTTTTATTAAAAATATTATTTTAAAATATTACTTTTTTATTTTTTGTTTAAATATTTAAAATTAATAGTTCACACTTAAGAAAATTTTAATAATTGTTTATTTCTATGGAATAAAACTTTTTCTTATTAATATATTAATTTTAGTAAGCATTTCAGTCATATCATTGTGATTTTACTATGATTGTAACTTCTGTATGAAATTGTGTTTCTTGATCTTAAGTTTTGTTTTGTGCTCATGTGAAGCATTGTTTTCATTTGCAACTTGTTTTGCCTTATTGGTTGAGAGGCCTATAAGATTTTTTTATTATTATTTCTCTATAAATTTTAGAATTTTTCTTGATTAATTGAATTGTATTAGGGCATGATTTCTTAATTAATTAAAATTTCACTTAGTACTACAATTTAATTTCTTTATAGATTTTTGTGAATATTTTCAAAAAGTTCCTCAAATTATTATCTTGCATACGTATATTTGATGCATTTGATTATATATTTATACATGCCATTTCAATTACTATTTTTGAAGGTCGTTCTTTTGTGTATCCCTTTTACAAACTTATTCCCTTTTACACATAATAATTAGATGTTCCATGTTAACTATATAATTATCAAAGAACAGTTAAAGACATCCATACTGTAGTATAACTATTGTACACAAATTTGTCTATAAAAATTTTTTAAATAACAAGTTTTTCATATTGCATTTAAGTTTCATTTTGAAAACACATTTTCATTATTCTTTTAATAAAATATGATATTTTACCGCTTAGTTTTTTTTTAACTATTAATTAAATTTAAATGATTACATGAAGGCGAAAAGATTCAGATATAGTTTTACAGCTCTTTATGTTACCATTGTCAAGAACTTGAATGTTACAAATATTTTATGGAGCTGTATTTCATCATGCTTGCAATATGAGTTTAATTGAACTATTTGAGTTTAATTGAACTATATGAGTTTAATTGAACTATAATATATTAATATAATATATTAATTTATATATTATATTAGAATTTTTTATTTTTATCAAAAGTTTTCTTATGTATACTGCTTGTATGTTCAATTTTTGAATTTCAAAATGCTTTAACCCAATCAAGAATTTGTTGTAGTAATTTATTTTTAGTTATTTTATTTAATTTCTTACACATTTGCACTTTTAAAGGAAAGAAATCTTTCCATTTGCCAATATTTTTTCTTTTATCAAAAAACTTACAAATTTAATATTTAGTTTCAATTTCTACGTTTTTTTGAAATTCAGAATAAATAATTGCAGTTTTCTCCTGAAATTTATGTCTCCTTAACTCAGTTTTTTAGTAACTGAAGTAATTCATTTTGTAATTTTGCTAACTTGTTTTAAAATCCTTTATTCAAATTAATCTGAAAATTTTTAATTTCGTTGTATTCCCTTCATTATGCTTGTGCATAAATATTTTTAGATGTATATTTGATTATATTATAAAATTTTATTTATGGCATTGTATTCTTATGTTTTTGATGATAACATATTCATTATTTAAATCTGTAAATAATTATTTTGTATTGTAGTAATTATATTGAATTTGCACTTTCATTTATTTATTTCACCTTTTTTACAGAAAATATCTGTACTCAGTGAATATCCTGGTGGACAAAAATTAAGTAATATTTACTTTTAAGTTTTTAGTTGTATAAGTTATTTAAGTTTGCTTAAAGTTAGTTAAATTATTAGTTTTGATATTTATCTAAATATGCAAAATATGTGTCTATCAACAAAAAAAAAATTTTTTTTTTCAGAAATAAAAAGACTTTACTAGGAAAATATAAATTAATTCAAAATAACATTCAATTGGAAATATTTAAATTTTTATTCATGTTAAACTTCATTTTGAAACCTAAAATTATTATATATTTTATAATAATGCAAATAAAACAACATTAAACAATCTGATCCATCAAACTGTTTTCCACTAGTCTCCCTAATATAAACGATCTATTTACTTATGTAATTCTTAAGTATATTATAAATCATTGTATAATTTTTTTTAATAATTAAATGTATCTATCTTATATTTTATGTGACTGCTCAAAAAGAAAGTTTTAAATGATCTCATTTACTTTATTGCTACTGAGTTTACTAAACCTATCAAATATATAGCATTTGAATTTTCCCTTGTGTAATATTTCATTTTTTAATATTCTTAGAGCTTTTTTTAAATACAAAAAAAAGGGTTAATAAAAATTGCATTAATTTATTACTAAATTATTTCATATTTATCTCTTTATTCTCATTGAGAATAGAAGATAAACTATATCAAAATATGGTATTTTCTTCCCCCCCCCTCCTTTATGAATTTTAAGTTTCTTTTATACTTCCTATTTACATAAGAAGAATTTTATGCATTTAATAACACACTTTCAAGCAAACCATGAATAAGATTTAAATTTCCAATTTGTGTTATGATATATTATTTTGCAACAAATTGATCCTCCTCAGAAGTGAATGTAAACATTACAACTGCATTATTTAAACATATTTTTAAAAATATTTTTGTTTCTTTTATTGAACTAACTGTCCATAGACTTTTAAAAATAATCTGGGAATGGAATATAAAATAGATAATAAAAATAAATTTTAAAACAAAAATTTTTAAATGGTCACAAAATTTAGTTACCAATTTATTAATTTGAATTTAAGAAAATTATTTCAAATTAGTTTATCAACTATTTCATTGTTGAAGTTTGCAGCATAAATTTATCTAAAATATTAACTCACATTTGGTAGAATTCATGTATTTAAAACTAAAATTTTAATACTTTGTGTAATATTATACCTAATAATTTTCTATTACTTTGAATCAAAGATGTTAAGATTGATAAAATTATTTTCTTATTTTACATTTTTTCCTTAAATTATACCGTAATTTTCCTATTTACTTTAAAATTATATCATTTCATTTATTGTTACATTTTAAGTCACTTTTTCCAAAGTAGTATAACTCATGCTTTCAAATTAGAGAAAGATTTTGTATTTCAGCCACCAAGCATGAGCATGAGAGCACCAAATCAAGTCTACATTTTTTCTGTTGAAAGCAGTTTCTGAAATTGTTTTCCAGGTGAAAAATGAAGATCAATCATCGTTTATATATTATATTAAACATTTATTGGACCAGTTATGTATGAATAATAGATAAAATAATAAAAGTTAGCTTATGATTGTCCCAAAATTTTTCAAATAATCAACAAAATCATTGATTTTTTAAAAAGAATGATCATTTTTGTATAGAATAATTTTTAACTAGAAATGGAGTGAAATATCATAAAACTATACTTTAAAATGTCAATTATCATTCCATTCATATGAGGCAAAAAAAAAAAAATATATATATATTTAACTTTAGAAAACCAAATAAAAATACATGCTTTAAAAAATAATTTTGTTTACCAAAATCATCCAAACTAAAGTTAAGTATTGATGAATAAAAATTATCTTTATTTTATTTATAGTATTCAAAAAGGGCAGAATTTAAAAAAGCTAATAGATTTCTTTTCACCCAGTTTTTCATAATTCTGACATAATTTTAAATTGACACGACCAAAGCTTATAATAATTATTTTTAAAATTCTACTACCCACACCCCTAAGTAATTTCAACAAATCATATGTCAGTTCTTAACAGCTATAGTTCACTATCTTCTTCCAACTTCCAGAAGAGGGTGAGGGCCCTTCAGACCCAGGTACCTCAAAGGTCAGGCTAGGCCAGCCGAAATTTTGCTTATAATAATTATACTATAAATAGAAAATGAAATTTATATCCTTTATAAAATCTTTTATTTAGTTCTTAAATTTATTTTCTTACAATTGTGGGATTTCTCTTTCAGTTCATATGTACAATGAATCTGTTTCATTATTAAGAAAAGAAGTACAAGATTTTTGTGTACTCCAAACAGAGAAGAAACAAGGATCTCAATTCATACTAGGTTTCCACTCTGTGAAGGATGAAGTATGCCCTCCCGTCAAAGATGTTGTACGAGGAACTGTAAGAAAATTTTCTTAACATATTCTAATTTTCACAGAGAAACAAGTATGCTTAGTTTTAATAAAATTATAGAGTTGAATTAACTGTAATATTACTTTGTTACTGTTATTAAATACTACAAAACTAAAGACTAAAAATTTAATTTCATATATTGTGTTGGGAAAAAGTCCATTGTTTTTTCATTAGATAGTTGTAGTGCTCAGTGTCTTATAAAGTATCAAGTAAATAATTTCAAATTTATACTCATTGCAAAGGCAGCATTTAAAAAAATGTTTGCTCTTTGTTTCATCTACTTAATTGGGAATTACAGAATGTTAAAAATGGAACCAATAAACAGAAAAGTTAGCACCTTTCACTGTTTTTTTATTTCTTTATTTTTTAATTTTGATAAAGACAAAAATGCAAGCCAGTTGACTGAAATAATGGATGGTATTTATGGTTCGGATACAATAACAACCAATTTCGTGCTTCATCGATTTGGTTCAGATTCTTTTTATGTCAGAAATTCGCCTCACACAGGTAGGCCCATCATCAACAATGAATAAAAATCAGAAATGATAAAAATGAACTGTCATGTTGGACAATCATCAAAGAGCTAAAAACCAACCATGAAACAATTTTAAACTGTTTAAATCAATCCAAAAAATGCTAAATAAAGTCTTAAAATTAACATAAAAATAATAAATTTCTTCTACTTAATATTTTACAAAAATTATGTACTTGTAACAAATATAAATTAACTTTAAATATCACTGCTATTCATATTCAATATAAAAAATATACATTATTATTTTTTTAATTATTTGCTTTCAATTAAAAAGAATGCAAATACTTTAAAAACACACTATATTACAATAGAAAGGGCATATTAATAATTGTACTATAAATCTAAATAATGTAAATAACACCCATTCTTATGAAAATTCAAATTTCTAACTAATCAGGCAGTGGCACCCACTTTACAAAACATCCAAATTTTTTAATTACAATCATAGTTTGTAATTTAATGTCTGTACAAAATATGAAAGAAATAACATTTTAATTTGTTAATCATATAAATAATTGTATATAATGTCTATAATATTTATGACTTATTTCATTTGATTTTTATTATAAAATTTGAAATAGTTTTTCTTACTATAGATACAACTAAATTTATTTTGTTGGGAAAAAATATATTAAATATATGTATATATCAGTTACAAAGTACTTATTGATAAAAATTATAACTTTTCTTTTAAAAAATTATTTCTTTTATTTTAGATTGTTGGTAGTGGCTGGGTTGTTGAACCAGTAACTGGTGGCACAAATTCTTGTAAAGTTTCCTATCTTGTTCAGGTATTTACTTTAAATTTGTGTTTCTCATTCTGTGTAAACATTCATGTAATGTAAAATACGTACATAAATTAAAAAATACATAAATTTTTAATTTATGTGTGTATTTTACATTATTTTTTTAATTTCCACATCTTTTGATATTTGCTATAAAATATGCTAAAGAATGTTTAATTCTTCTAATAATCACTAAAACCAAATTTTATTGAAAAGTGAAATTTTTGGAGACTAACTTAAATGTAAATGGAAACATCTTGTTATTATTATGAAAATTGAAAATATTTACGGATAAGAAAATAAATTGTATAGTAAAAATAATAAAATTCATTTAAGTAAGATATTAAAAAGTATAGTCTCTCTTTAAATTATAATTTTTATTTTTAATTTGTCTTTTCAATAAATCAGTTATTAGTGGTAAAATTATTTCACTGTTTTTCTGTTATAACAAATTTGTTATGAATTTATTATTATTTAGGTAAAGTTTTGTATTTACTACAATATTGAATATGTATTTAATATTTATTTATTAAATTTATAGATGATTGTCAGTAGTCCAGATGTAAATTCAATGGAGGAAATCAGTCATATGCAATCTCAGTGCATTAATAACTTGAGTCTTTATTTGTCATCCAAACCACCCAGCTACTTATCTGCTTAGTGAAAGAGCATTTTCTAGACACATATTGTTGTTAATTTTTCTTGATTTATGTGTAAATATTATTTCCTTGCGTTGAGGACTAATATTTGATACTCATTGCTTATATTATATTGTTAAGCAAAGTTTCCATGGCCACATTCTGCCTTGCTGGGAAAATATATTTGAAGCTCTATGTCACATGATTATTTGTTGAATTTTATATTGTTACATTTGTGATGTCTGGAAAGTTTTAAATATTTTTTAAAGAAATGATGCTATTAAAAGATTTTAGTAATTGAAAAAATTTGATTGCATTTCATAGTTTACTGATATGTGTTTGATGAAGCATGGGTCACAGTAATTGAAATCGCATTTTAGGCTCAATTAAAGTAAATTATATCATAGATAGCTATTCCTCAATTGGAAGATTAATAAATATAAACAAGAAAACTTAAAAGATTTGTAGGTTAACATAGAATATATGCATTTAAGTAACCTGACTAGCATTGATAATTCAAATAAATTTCTCATGATGTAATTAAATTTTTATATTAGTATGTTCATTTTTTAAATAATGGATTCATACTTTTATAGTTCTTATTTGTAGTAAAAAATATAAAAAAAATGATGACATTGATTTGCTCTCTGATTTATGATATTTGAATTTTATTATTTTGCTCTACATTTGAAGTAAAAAATTTCAGTGTCCACATTTATTCCTCACAAAGGAAAGTTTTGATATCTTCTTTTTTACTTAATGTTACACTTACTTTTTATTCTGTAATTTAATTTATAAAATTACAATATCATTTGTATCTAGAAACTCATGCTGCATTATTGTTTTTGTCACAATTTTTATGTAGAATTAACACAATAATAATCGATCTCAAAAGAAATAAAAGAATTTAAATTTGAAATTTTTTGGATCTCATTATTTAAATAAGCAATTTATGTCATGTTAAACATTCCCATTACCAAATAACATAACTTTACAATAATGCCTGTTAATATGATATTTTTGATTAATTAAACTTGACAAACAGCCACATTGTGTATTATGAAAGTATGGGAAGAAAATTTATGATACAGAAAAAAAACATGATTTGTTATCACACATTTCATATCAGTATATGAAGATTTTTGTGAGACTATTAAACCCTTAAATGTTATGTGTATGTGTGATGAAATGTTAAAAAAATAATAGAAAAAAGAAAAGATAAAATTTTTATAAAAGAATTTTTATCTTTAAATTTCTAGTTTTATTATTATTGTTAGAAAAGTCAACATTGAATTGCTTCTACTTACATTTCACTTAAATTTATTTCTGTGCAAACTGTCACAGAAATTCCTTTTAATGAAAAGTTATTAGAAAATGTCTCATAACATTTCATTTAAATGAAGTAGCTTCAAGGCTTAAAATCCATTTTATACAATTTTTATCTTACAGTATAGCATGTATTTGATCATTCTGTAAAACTAAACTAAGAAATAGGTACTTAAATAGACCTCAATTATTTATCTATTATTTTATAAGCTTAAGAAATTTAGTGGAAAAGATTTGGGATGATGAGAATGTACTATTACAGTTTTAATCGTGAAAGCAGTTGATCTTGTGAGCTTTTGAATACTAAACTGACAAATATGCTGCATCCCCAAAAATTCAATGAGTAAAATTTTTTACAAACATTATATATATGAAATGTTTGTCATGATTGAATTGTCAATTCATGATTTTGAGAATAGCACACTGCACATTTTGTTGAAAATTTATGTAGTTGGTTGATGAAAGTGACATTATATTTATAATTACTTGTGAATTGAATAAAAATATTTGAATTTTATGATAACATTTTTATTTTACTAAAATTTAGAATAAAATTGAAATAACTCTTTTAAATTATGTTTTAACAGTTATATACTAAAAATACTTTTTTGAAACTCTCTTTCAAAAATTTTTACATTTTATTTTTTACAGACTAATTGAATAATCTATAATAACTATGATGCTAAAAATAAACTTTTTGAATTATTAATAAAATTATTGTTACCTCAAATACATTCATTCTGCATTCTTAATTTTTATAATGGCTAGACATGATTTAATTATTTACATTTAGGTATCAATTTTCATGTAAAGGCAATTTTTTTTTTCCATCTCATCCAACAAAAGCTTATGATCACATGGGATAAGATGACCAATTACTTTACAATGAAAAAATTTAAAACAAATACACTAACTACACCTACATCCCTTTTAGTTGAGTATTTTTTAATAAATATTTTACATTGATTTGTCATTTTCTAACAATATATTGGGAGTTTCAGAGCAAGAAATATCCTTCAATTTTATGGTAATTAATAACTGTACTGCAGTATAATATTAACATTCACCTTGATTTCTCACTTGTCCAAGAAATCATGACCAACTGAAAAATTTTTTTTTATCTATTACATTGATTCCCAGGGAAACACAACATAAATTCAGCAAGAATAACTAAATTTTCATTTAAAATATGTTCATTTTTTAAAATATTAAATATTTCCACGATCTCTTATTAATTTCAACACATTGAGTTTCGTATTGTTCTAATTTATTAGAACTTTAAATGTACACTCAAATCTTAAATTTCTTGAAGCAGACTTTTTATAAAATAAAAACTCATATTTTTCGATATCTTCCAATTTACTTGTGCTGAAATCAAAGAAGAGCTGTGAAAATTGTTATTTTCTGTGACATTTGTTTCAGACCTTTATTGGATATATTGGAGGCATTTTTGGTAAATATTTTGCACTTTCGTAAACTTTTCTGTTATGCTAGGATTTTTTATTTTTTACTGTAATTTTTACAATTTTCTTTTTATAAAAGAAGGAAATTTTCTTCAAATCGTTGTTTATAATAAAGGACAAAATCGTTCTAAATAATAACTTCTGTTGTTGAAGTATGTTCACTTTCAATCTTTTGAAACGTTTTGTGGAAAATATACATTACTAAGTATAAAATGCGTTAATATCTCCTATAATTTGAATAGATTGCAGAGTTTGTGAATACTTACTAAAACTTACAGAGAGGCTCGAATATTTGTAAAACATCTGACTTTTAAACAACCTAAAAAATTATTGTTCTCGCATCATTTGCATCTTCACAAAACTATTTTCAGATAGCTACACGTACAGGAAAACGATTAAAATAAAGTAAATTGTCGTACTTAAATTAAATTACAGATCTCTACTTTCAAAGAAAAACACTGGAAATATGAATCGAATTTGTACTGAAAAACAAATTCTTATAACGATACGATAAAATTACGAAATCTATGTTGAAAAATATTTTATACTTGTGTTGAAAGCAGAGTCGTATGAAATTAAGTAAAATGTGAAATCTACTTACCTGAGTAAATTCACAAAGAAGTTATTTCCGTAGAAATAAACTGTAAGTATTAAAGTTAAATGCTTAATGGCGGGAGTCACGTGAAGCTCTCTTGCGCTGAGCAATCGTTTCATAATCACCTCTTTTTGAACTACCGTCTTAATGACGCGTTACGGCGCTGCATCTTTGAATACAGATTAGTTTTAAAATATCAAAAAGCGGGGCACTTCTCAAGGAAGGACTGCTTCCCAAAGTAGAACGATCGGTCCACCTTACATAGAAATAAAAGTGTTCAGAAAACAAATAATATAAAGTGTACGTTTTATTATCAGAATTTGAAACTAGAAAATAAGTCTGCACCTCAATTTTTCAAAAAGAATGTCATTCTAACTTGGTTTTTCATGATCAAAAAAGAAATCATTGCATTCTTTTTTTAAAAAATAAAATTTTTTATGATTGAATTTAAAAATGTGTTGCTCACAAATGTTTAGTTTGTAAGCACGATTTAATTTGAAACTTGTAACATATACTATAACGTACGGATTACATTTGTAAAAGGAGAATAAAAATGGGTTGAAAAATAAATATGAAAAACCGAATCATGAAAATGTTAATGTCTGATATACACACATGCATACATGGATTGATAGATTTTATGCTACTTTTGTGTAATGGCAAGAAATGTTCCAAAAAATGCAATTTTGAATATTTTTTTCTCCCATAATCCTTTAAAGCATATATAAATGTAGTTTTATTGTGTGTGAGAGAAAGAGAGATTATATATAACATGATGTGTGTACAACACCCTAACAAAACGGCTATTTCTCAGTAATTTTGTGTGTAGAAATAGGATTAAAAAATATATATAAATTTATTTGAGCGGATAAAAGAATAAAAAGATGTATTTTAAAATTTCGCCGCCGAAAGACGCTTTTACTAAGTTCCACAGTCAACATAATTTGATGATTGTTTATTGTAATTAAACTTGTTATAATGATGGCCACCATTTTCAGGTATAAGCCGCTCAACCTTTCTAGTGGTTAGCGTAACTGACTACGGATGGGAAGGACTTGGGTTCGAATCCCGGCTCGGGCATGGATGTCCTTTCTATCTCTCTCTCTCTGTTTCTTGTCCTTTCCTCAGATGCTGGATGAATGTGTCCCGCCCTATAAACGAGTTTGTGGCAGTGTGGCGTGGGCGATATTACTCGTACCTCCGTGACTTAATTCACAGGTGCCCACAGGATAACAATAAAATGAGTAGCAGTTTCCGGCCTTGTTTCGGCAAATGGGCTAATGTACTTACTTGCTCAAAGGTGCCCGCCATTAGAAATAAAAAAAAAATTTTTTTCAGGTATACGATAGTCTGCCAAAATTGATCGCAGTATTCTGGAAAATATTACGAACATAAAGTAAATTACTGTATTTACCCATCTTGTGTAAAAGATGTTTGTAGTGAAATACCTATGTTTGTAGATTGGGGGCAATTTTATTTTGTAATAATGACATTTATCAATGCCCAGTGAATGAGTATGCTAGTGTACTTGTAACACTTAATTGCTTGGAAAAAACACACATGGCCATAACTAATGGCATTGTAAAACCTCACAACTGTTATACTTTTGGCGACTAATGGAAGTAAGAAGTCAGATTCTCTGGTTCACATTCGGCACACGTAAACATTCAAAGTACCGCTGTTTTTTCTTATTGCATATGCTCCAATTTTCGCCATTCTCTTAACCTTTTGAACTACATTTCCGTGACGATTATTTTAATTTTGTATTTTAACTAACTTTTGACTGCATCGAATTGTAAAGATTGTTAGATACTTTATTTTAGATAATTGTTACCGTTAAACCTTCTTCGTTACTCTTAAAAATTATGTTTCTTTAAAATTATCTTTAGTGTGTGATAAAAGAATTCGAACTGTAAAATTTCTATTTTTAATAATCTTAATTTAAAAAAAATAATAAATAAATAAAAAATTACTTATCCTATTGGAAATTTGGAACGCTTACAATTTGGAAGATTGATTTACTTATCAAAATTAACAGCCGAAAAATCTAGGTACAAAAATATAATAATATGTAAATTTGAATCGCTTAGCCTACTAAATAAACTATTTTTTAGTTCAATGAGACTTTGATTCTTATTCATTGAGACACCTCTTAAGAATTAGCACAAAATTCATCGCAACTTAAAAAATAGAACGTAATTTCTATTCTTAAGAAATGAAAGATTATTGACAGTTTTCAATAAGACTTCTTATTAGCAAGCTAAAGGTTGGAATTTAACTTTTTCCTATATAAATGGAAAAAGTAAATTTAATATATAGTACAGCAATATATATTTAATATTATGAGTTCAACATAGTGTAAAGGTTGGATCACAGTTTTCTTGCGGCTCACTTTCTATGAGAAAATCACCTTGGAAAACAATCGAATGATTAGCACTTAGCCCCTTTGTTGAATATTTTGTGAATTCGAATCCCATTTCTGTCATGAATGCTTGTAGTAGTTCGGAATCCACTTTAAATTCTAAATTCTCGTCTAAATAAGCCTTCTTGTGTAAAAAAGAAAAAAAAATATTTTATTGAGTTTTAAACAACCATTTGAAGCCATCAAAACTTTTACCTATAACGCAAAATTTCGTTTTGTCGCTCAGCGATCGTTTCTTGCATGCGAGAGGTAATTAGACCGATACTTTAAAGGGGGTTTAAACTCCTGCAAACATCCAAGACTGAAGTTGGGTTCGAATTTAATAAATGTTGATCAAAATGCTAGAAGGATAACCATGCAAAACGCAGCGGAATTTAAATGTCATGCAACCACTTTCATCTGTTAAGCTATAAGCAACATGGTGTCTAATATTTTTTATTGTCAGTTGTGCTTCAGTAATAAGATTCGAAACAAATCAGTGTTTAACAAAAGGAGATGTTTTTGCATGCACATCTTTGAGTGCTTGGGAATTTTCCTGATTTCCTACCTTGTGACCCTTGAATATGCTGAAACTGTTCTCTCAAAAAGGTAAAAAAGTATATGGTAAAAACCTTACCATTATGATAGTAGTATCTACTTACTACGCAGTGTCAAATAATTTTTTTCATATGTATGTAAATTATAACAAAATTAGTTCATTATTTTATTGCAAAACAATTTCTAATTATTATTTATAGAGTGTTAAATTATCTACTGCTAAAAATTTTTTTAAATCACTTCGATAATTGTTAATTTATTTAACATAACTAATTTGCAAACAAAACCTAATAAAGGATTAATCAAGTAATCGAATGATTTTAATTAATTATTATTCCTCAAAAATTTCTTCATCTCACAAAGGAAAATATTTTATTCTTATTTTCTTTAAAAATTAAAATAATCATCTAACCAAAAAATTTACTTATCTTAATTCAACTTAGCATATTTTAAATCCTGTGAACTGAAAGCATTGATTAATAGCATTTGGGCAAATTTTGTAAATATGTATATTGAGCAAATGAAATGAGAATTTTTATAACTAATACACTGTGTATTGTATTAGTTATTTATTTTTTGAATAATTCTCCATAACTGAGCTTAAATATTTCCTTATATACTTCACGATGATTTAATGTTTATACTGGGGACAATAGATGCCTTATAATTTTTGTCGGGCCAACAAATTTTTTAAATAGTTTAACAGTTTTTTATAAATTTTCTTGCTTTTATGCAACTATTTTGACCTCTATCAAAATAAAAATTTTAAAATAAATAGTTTTCATAAGTTACTTACTATATATTGATATAGATTTTACAAAGTATCCAATATTTATAACTTAACAACTAATATTGCCCAACATCTGAAAACTACAGAAACTACGTTACGGACTTTTTCATAAGGAATGGGACATATTGACATATCTTAGCTGAGGACATCTAGAAATACATGCAGAAACACAACATCTGTTTCCCCTTATTAATCAATAGTTGGAATCATATCTGGATTCTGACACTACAAAGAAAGTAACTATGTCACTTAATTGTAGTCAACTTTTATTTCTAATTGGAAACTCTCAAATGGGACCTTCTAGTGGTAAAATATTCGCCACACCTGATGTGTACGCTCCGTCTCGCAAATAAGAACGTTTCTGCAGAAGTTCTTAATTTATAAGAGAGTTCTGTGAGGTCTTGACGCAGCTTAATACTCAAGCTGACGGCCGAAAACCAATATAAAGCATTTTAATTACCCTCTAGTAAATGTTTTTCTGGTAAGGTTTTCCATAAGATGGTGGAAGGTATTCATATCTGGCAAAAGAGAAACTTCTAAGCACCCATCACGTCAAACATGCATGCAGAAGCGCACCATCAACTGTGTGGCTGGGATCTTATCTTACGAATAAAACTGCTCTACTAAAATAGGACTGGGCTATCCCAGTGAACCCAATTTCAGGATGATTTTACCTATCGACCAAAATGTTCATTGTAAATATAGAATGCTTATATACAATTTAAAAGTTCTTTGAATATCATTATTGCCAAAAAACCCTATTTTGAGCAACTGTGAAATTATAACTGTTCTTCTTGAAATAAATATATCTTATAATGCATATATGATCACAAATACAGTATGGAATGAT
>JAPDSC010152403.1:147483-178046 GCA_026290005.1 Latrodectus geometricus
TTTTTTTTTTCAGGAAGAGATACATGAGCTGCTGGAACACTTAGAACAATTTGAAGGAAAGCCGGTTGTTCTGAAGCCAATTCTGTCTCCAAGCATGTCGAACAACATCGCCACTTTGGTCTATGGAAATCGTTTGAAATATGATGATCCTGTCAGGAAAATGTTGGACAAAGGACTCAGTGAAGGTGCTGCTGCCGGGGGCCAAGTTGCTTGGGAATTGTTTTTCCCGGGTCTAGCCAGCTTTGTAAAATTATTTGGCTTCAGTGGCGCTGCAAAATTTGACCGTATTCAGCGGGAATCTAAAATGTACACTAAGTAAGTTTTGAAAAAAGCACAAGTAAAATTGTAATGTAATATTTACTTCAAGGTCTTTTATTCTTAAATAGATTATCCATTTTGATAGAGAAAGACACTGAGATTTTACTCTTTGATAAAGCAGCTGCGTAATAATTTAAAGCTATTTTTAAAGCAAGTCGTAGCGTTTGTCTTTCAAACCAGCTTTAATTTTGTTTTTAAAAACTCGTAAAAAATTTTAAAAGCGAAATTAAAATGGAGCAAAAAGTATTCGGGATATAAAAAATAAATTATAAGACTAATTATTAAAAATAATGAATTTATGTTTTATCATATTAACAATTCATTTTAGATATTTGAGAATAATATTTGGGACATTTAATATATATTTGCGATTTTATTCAATATTTTTGAAGATATTGAAATGGCCAAATCTGACTAAAATTCTTTTTACTTTCTCTTTTATTCAGGTTGCAAATTGAGGAACACGAGAAGACTTTAAATGAAAGTAATATAAGGGATTATATTGACGGATATTTGCTAGAAATTAAAAAAAGGAACGACAAAGCGTTTTGTAGTAAGTATTTTGTAAGGAACTGTTAATAGTACAAAGGAAATAAATGTGAATCAGGATGGGTAGAATCTTAAATAAGCAAATGCTGTTTAAAATACTTCAATGATTTATGTGGAATAATGTTGATTATTTTAAGTAAAAAATGTTGTGGTAATGTAAAAGTGTTGATTATCTGATTATAATGCATCTCCTACATATTTACAGAATGCGATTTTATAATGCTAAATCTTTTGCTAATCATTCACTGAATACAAAATTTTAATCAATTGTATGTTTGATTAACATGTTCTTGCATATATGAGAAGATTCTTTATAATCAATCTCTTCTTTCTTGCAGAATCAATTTTTTGTAAGCTATTTATGAATTTATTATTTATTTTATTTGTAAATATGTTAATTCCAGTGAGCAAATATAAAATAAATGAAATTGTTTTATTAGTCAGTTTGTACTATGTTTGAATGTATCGTAGTTTACAATAAATGACCACAACATTCATTTATTATAATAAATACTGAGGTATATAAAATGGTTTTCGTGATTTATTTTATTAGTTTCCTTTGTTTTTCATTTGTTTGCTAATTTAAAACTCGCTACATAGAGCATTTTACATGCTTTGAATGGCTTAGTGAAACAAATACCGATTTTTAAAATTCTGTATTAAATGTAAATATTTTCAGTGCGAATGTAAATACTTTTGCAATTAAATTTGAATATATTTAAGAAAATCTTTTATTTTGGAAATTAAAATGATATGACATAAAATAGGAGTCCGGCAATTTAATAAAAATCAAAATAAAGTCTTTAGTTCTTAGGCGTAAGTCTTTTCTGTGTCAAACAAAACTTTTATTATCAAAACAAATTTTATTTTTCAGTATTAACGATCGCAAAATTTTGTACAATCGCTATATGCTTTTAAATTCAGACAAATCCATAAAATTGAAAGTAAAATTATTGTTTTTAGAAATTGGAGCAATCAATGTATTCGAATGTAGTCAATGCCAATAATATGCGGAAAAATATTTATGGAGAAAATGAATTCAACTTTTTCCAGTAACAGTTACTTCTTTTTTAGAAATTCTAAGAAATATGTAAATAAGAGTTAAAAAAATATGATGTAATCACTGACATTAGATTTTCTTCACAAAAGATTTTTGTTCATGGCAATATCTTTTTCTGTTAATATCAATGAAATATACAATTCTTTCAATTTTTTTAAAACTATTATTTTGATCCCATTCTGACATACAAATAAAAAAATTGCTTTATTTTATTCCTTTTTAATGTGTCGCAAAATATTGAGGCAATTAAGAAGAATGGAAGGATTATTTTAAAAGAAAGTGTGTATCACATCTCTTACTACAAGAGCTGTGTTCTTAGTTCTCCTGAATGGATTTATTAATTATATTTTTCAGAGTGAAGTATCTTTTGACTGTTTTATCATTTGACTTTTATTTTCTTTTAGAGAATGTCCTTGTAGATATGGTGGGGGCTTTCTTTGGTGCCGGGAGCGAAACAGTCCGCCTTTCTCTAGATTGGCTGACTCTGATCATGGCTTCTTATCCAGACGTCCAAGAAAAAGTCCACGCTGAAATCGAAAGAGTCATTGGTCATGACCGTGCTCCCTGCTGGAACGATCACACAAAGTTGCCTTACACTGAAGCAACGATCATGGAAATGATGAGATGGAGAACAATAATTCCAATTAACGTCCTTAGATAGTAAGTATCCAAAATATATTGTATATCTCAAAATTCAAAGGGGTGTAGGTAGATCTACGAACAATTTAAATAAAATATTTCCATAAAAAATATACAACGTAGTGAGAAAAATCATTAATTTCATAATTCCATGGTAAAACTATGTAATAAAGACTCACAAGAGTCAAATATTCACACCAATTCAGCAAATATTCACATTGATTACAATTAATTTGTGCATTAACTGTAATCGATTAATACACTTGCTGAACAATCGTATATTAATGACGTTCTGGTTCTGAACGTTATAAAACACAAATAAATTTGTCTTAAGATATAATAAGCAATACAGTATTCGTCAACATTTATGTATTTTCTTTGAAGTTCGACCCAGAACTTATCACATAAGATAAAAGAACAAGCAAATTGTGTTTAAATTCAATAAAAAATACAATACACATGGCACACATTTATGTCTTTTTTTTTAAGTTACAACCCAAACTTATCACATGGGTAACAATAAATATCACCAAATGCATCTTATTTATTTTTCATTGCTGAAATAAAATATTTTATGTAGAAAATGCATTTTATCTGAAAATCATTTGAAAAGTTGTAATTTTTGGGTTTGTAAGAATTATAACGCGAGTCATTCGACAGAACAGAAATGGAGATCCAAATGGAGATCTTTTCAAAAATTTTACTTATCTTTTAATAATTCTTCAATTTCCTATTAATAATATAAAAAAAGTATATAGGTTACATTTCAAAAGAATAAAACTAAAGTTCATAAAACTTATTATAAGTATTTCTTTGAGAATGCCATCGCTAATTTTTGGTGGTGAATTTAATAATTAATTTCACTGTTAGGTCAAATTTGCAGTAAAATTATTTTTCATCTGAAACAAAAAGTATTTATTAAAACATTGTTTTTAACGCGTTCTCTTGAGTATAGTTTAAAGAAGTACCATATTTTTCTTTATATATTTGTGCGTTAAGAAAATCTCCATTCTCTCCTTTATAACGAAAAATCTTAATGAAACAATCATTATTTCATTGCCACAAAAATTTCATTACCACAAAATGAAAATAATCTTTTTTTTATTTTGCTGCAATAAAATCTTCGCTGAACTGGAATTTATTGTAACTATGATCTATTATATAAAATTCTCAATTTATAAGGCACTTACTTGATTATTGATTTCTTAATATAATTATGTTCTATAGCACTTTATGGGATACCGAACTGAATGGCTATTTCATACCAAAGGAGCATTTCGTCATTGCAAATCTATGGGACATTCACCACAATCCGGAATACTGGGGAGACGACGCTGAATCGTTCCGTGTAGAGAGATTCTTGACAGAAGATGGCAAAGAGATAAAAAAGTCGGAGTATTTTATACCATTTTCCATTGGTAAGTTAAATATTGTAATGAATACGTAACTTGCGTGAGTGAATCTTTTAAATGAAATTATATTTTTTAACTTCCTAAAGTCTCTACGCAATAAGCTTTACCATCCTATACAAACATGAAATATTTGAACACATTATAATTGTGTAATAATTGATGAGGAATCTTTAATGCAAGAGTAGTTCATGTTAGTTTAGTTAACTGCTTACAAAAAGTTCATTAGTTATAACTTTTCAGCCAATATAAGTAGGAGTTTATAGGTGAAAAGACTATAATAGAATTAAGAGATGCTTATTTTATTTTTGCATTTGGTATGAAAATTTTGAATTTATTTGAACTTTATGTTTTGTAAGATAAACATGTCAAAAATAAAAAAAATAAAAAAAAAACATTTGAATCGTTCTTGCCTATTTAAACTAACCATAAAATGGATGTTATGATTTATTTATTGCTTGCATAAGCAATCAAATGTTAATATTTAATGTGCTTTACATGCTACATAAAATAAATTTACTTAATGATTAATAAGTATTTATTTTTTAATAGCGGTATCGAGACAAAATCTCCAAGAATATATAAAATAACCAATCCCACTAAGATATTCAACATAACTTTCATTTCAACTGCTCACTGAAGAGCTCATCCCACTAACAAATTGACTTGTTTTTGATGGGTGGACAAAATTGTATATTCAACATTATCTGCGAAAGCGATTATTTGCTTAACTCACAGACCAATTATAATTAAAATAAAGTGACGTACCCATTGTCTCACCTATAACGAAAGAAACAACCACTTTATGGTTAGTAATCTTTGATTTAAAATTTATTAATAATTTCTTTTTAATTTTATTTCATTTGATTTTCTAATGATTTAACTGATTATACAATAAATTATATCGTGATAATTTTAAAAAAATTTCAGAGTACCGAGATTATTATTATTATTTATTAAATTTAAACTCATTGTTAAGAGTATTTTATAATCTACATTATGAATATATTTAAAAGAATGTTTTTACTATATTTCAGGTAAAAGACAATGTCCTGGTGAATCCTTTGCAAAAATTGAAGTGTTTTTATATTTTGTATTCATAATTCAGAAATTCCGCATCAGCTTGCCTCCCGGCACCACACCGAACTTTGATGGTCAACTAGGAATTGGTCTCGCACCTTCACCTCATGAGTTATGCTTAACCAAAAGGCAATGAAGATCTGCAGTCGCTATTTGATACATTCTTAACAAATTTAAACTTGAATAAATACAAACGGCAAATAGTTGGAAGAAGTTTTCCATGGAAAAACTTTAAACATAGAATGATATATTCAGTGATAAATGTTTTTATTATTAAGAATGAATTTACGTGTTTCTAGTAACGTAATATATAGCCATTTTTATAATCTTCATAGTTTTCTAAAATATTTACTCAATCGTATTTTCTTTCCCTAAAAGTTATTGAAATATTTGATTAAATATACCATGAGGAAATGCACTGGGTTATCGAAATTAAGACTCCCCAACTTATAGGGGCCTAAAGGCAGTTCAACTGGTTTGAATAGAAAAGTATTTCGGCAATAGGTACTTCCGGAAATACACTCAAGCACTCCTGGATTGTCAAGTGAAGAAAGGACAAGCGGAGATCCCGGATACAATGGAGGACCAGTCGACTTAAGAAAAAGGAAAGCAATAAAGGCAATACACATTTACAATATTGTATTCGCAGTTTATTAAACAAAAACTCTCTTTAAATGACATTATTAAGGATCAAGTAAGTTCTTTAAAAGATCTTCAATATGTGAAGTACATTGCTCTACAACGCACACCATTCTGAAATTCTACGATTGACCGGAGAGAGTTAACATGGATGTTCTAAATAAGGCGACGAATATTGTTCTTCAAATCGGACATTGTTAGCAAAGGTTCCTGGTTTAACTTTGTCCTTCAGAAATCCTAATAACCGAAAAACTCAGGGCTTGAGATCTGGTGGTCACGAAGGCCAAGCTGTTGGGAAGCATCTACTGATCACCATAAATGTGCGCCTCAACAATTGTTGGACTTGTTTTGATGTGAGGTGGTGCTCCATCTTCTATAGGGTTCTTTGAAGGCAATCTCGTTGCTGGAGAATAGGAATTACATAGGTCTTTAACATGCCACGATACTACAGCCCATTTTCAGAACAGCTGCAAAGTTCTCGATCATCAAAACTGTATTGTCCGAGAATGAATGAAACAATGAATCTGCACCATATGGCTACTTTCGCATCATGCAAGGATTGTGACCACTGAAGGTCGTCAGCAGCCCAAATATAATAATTATAATTATTCACTTATCCATGAAGGGGAGAGTGGGCTTCACCCACCCACAGAATGTTCAACAACATGAATAATCATTTCGCGAAAAATTATAGCGCAAACATTTTGCGAATCTGATTCACCCATTGTACTTTATGAATCACTTGAATCTTTTGTGGGTAGAAGTTTAATATTCTGTGCATGATATGGTACGCGGGAGAATAAAGTATATCAACTGTACGAGAAATCATCATTATACTGTCTCTTCCGTGCAGCGATTTACTGCTGGCTTCCATGACCACGGTAGCAATATCCTCTAAGAAGGTGCTGTTGGCTCTATTTCTTCCTCCTCTCTTTCGAACGTCTAATAGATCTGTTCTCTCAAATGTTTCCATCATGTCTCTAAGAGCATAATCCGACATAGGTTCAGCGACGACATTTTTTCATGCGTATAATTTCCATATCTTGCTGCAAAATACCAACCCACAGCTCCATCTGATGGCGATATTTTGAAATATATTTTTTTATTTTAAAAGTGTTGTAGCACATTTTTTTGAAATGTCCGTTATTTAAATATTTTTTTGTCCCAACTAGTAGAACAGCCACCAATGGCCTTAGAGTAGCGGAAGAAGAATTTCGATAACCCAGTATAACTGTTTTGATTTGTGAGATAATTGTGAGAAATATTTTTTTATTCGAAAAAATTTACTTTTATAGTTTATATAAGACTGAAAAAAATAATTAGAAATTCAGTAAAGGGCAATTTTACGGTCATTAATAAATGAAAATCAAAAGAAACAGTGAGAATTCAATTGAATTTTCTATTTTTGCCATTATGAATTAAAACGTTTTGTAACCTAAGTTTCTTATGACTTATTTTCGACACCAACAGAATATTCTTTTGAAGGGGGGCTTTGGTTACTATATTCACCTGACATCACCAACATTTGCTCAAATAAATTAACTTAAAAAAATTTTTGGTGCAACATAGGCCTAATAACTGCAAAAAGACATCTAAAATCTCTTCCATAAAATTTGGAGAAGTAACTGTTACTGTTGTTTGTTTTATGATTTCAAAAGTTGTGTTTTCAATTTTTTGGAACTTATGCACTTTGTGATATTTGTTGAATAAATATGTCTTTATATCTTTGGATTTTCTTGTGTTTTAGATTTCCTAAGTTTATACGAAAACAGCATCATTCTTTCTTGATAATTATATTGACAATTAAAGGAAAATATGATTTTATTTGATTAGTTATTATACTTTTAGAGGTTATCTGCTAATAATCTAAATTAAATAACAACTTTATAAAACGAACATGGAATAAGTTTATAAGCCCTCTTTGAAATTATTTTAGATTTAAAAATATTCTATAATAATAATTTGAACTAATAACTTGAATATTTTTCTTTACAATTTTTGTAAAATTGAATACCTATAAATGAAATTAAAAGAAAATAGACATATCATATGAAAAGTTATAAATTTATATCCAAATAAAAATTATTGCTTTTAGCTATACTCCAACAATTCCTGTCAATGTATTAATAATTCTGTGACGCGTATAATAAGTAGAACAATTGAGAATAGAAGCAAATTGATAATTATTTGGAAATATAGGATAACTTATGAGAAATTGCAATTTGAAATTATTTAAATATTCATTTTTTTTCTTTTCACGAATTGGTTTGCATTCTTCCAACAGCCTGAAATATATTTTAATTTTATTTGCAGCTGTGGTCAAAGCTAAACTACTATGTAAAGATACCTAAAAAAATTGAAAGAAAACGTATCTGGTAAGGGAATATTTAAAAAATTGCTAATTTATACTTAATCTTATTTTTTATCCTCTAAATTCAAATTTAACAATAATAATAAATTTAAGTTATGTGAAATAAAATATATAATTGAATTTATCTAAGTGTCCGGTGTTCAGCATAAAAGTTTAAATGTATCAAAGCTTCTAAATCTTAAAATTTCGATACTACTTAAAATTTGGCTACTACATAGGTTTCCATAATTTTCATATACACTGGTTATCAAATTTAAAGAAAAATCACAAAAATGACGATAACGTAAAAAGTCCTGCCCTGAATTTAATGATACACATCATATAATGCATCGCACCATACAATATAATACATCGCAAGGTACAAAATAGCATAAAAAAAATCACTAGACAATTATGGTGCTATAAAAGTTAGCATTTTTTGTCTATCTAAAGTATCTGTTTCATTGTTGAAATATGTAAATCAGATGTTAGAGATGATTTTTTAAAAATTGGAAGTATTTAAATGATTTATATTTATATTTTATGCTAATTTTTTATCTTATACTTCATGGTTTCTTTACACCGATTTGTAAAAATTTTAAAAATTCAAAATTTTAATCAGTTTGTATTTTTATTAAAAATTAATATTTTAAAAATAATTTTTTTATTAAACATAAAAAAAAGTAATAATATAAGTAATATGCTTGAAACGTGATCATAATATGTTATTTTAATTTATCAGTTGATTACGTTATCTTTTTAATGTATCACACTTATCTTTATTATTTTGATTTACTAATCTTCTATATATCAATTTCAGTTCATAGAAGAGTTGATAAAAAGTCATCACAAGGATAAATACAAGTTTACAATGAAACAATACGTATACTTACGTAATAATAAAACTAATATAAATATTTGAGATCATGTTCTTCACAAAATATTAATTTCTATTTAATTCTATGCAGAATGAATTGATAAAAAGTGAAGATCATGTCCAAGTTCTTCTTATATGTTTTTAAATGACGTACAAATAAAGCAATGAGTCGTGAATGTTAATTTCCTCTTTTTCAGTGATAAGGATTCTGTGATGATGAATTCTAACTGTAGGAGGTAGAATTTTGAAATATTCCGTTTTGGAAATTATTAAGGAATTCAGTATTCCTCGATTCCTAATATTAAAATAATGTCGAGAAAAAGTAACTTCTGACATGGTTTGCAATAAATATCACAGTATTAGACCACATTTACAGGGTGATCGATTAAAAAGTTATCACATAATAATAGCTTGTGTTCTAAGAAACAAGTATCACTTCAACCAATTTCTGCTAGGTTCATAAGCATTTTTTTCTTTTTCCTGATAATTAGTGAAGAATAGCGTGAAATGTCAATGTAAAGTGATGAATGCATTAAAATAATATATGACTTGTTTTTGAAATAAAATAATATTTACGTGAGACTCACAAAAGAAATTAAGAGTAATTGATGGGAAATATCTAAATTTGCATTTTAAAAGCCTTTGACCTTTGATAATATTGCACAAATATTAACCCTTTTATTTCAACCAAACTCTACCTAAATCGCGCAATCAACACATGTTTAAAGTGTTACAAATAAAAATTTCTTAAGTTATTCGAAAATTACATTTGCTTGCTTAATCACAGATTATCAATATTATCTATAACCTTATCATATTTCAGCCTACATTGTCATTAACATCACTTATCATTAATTGTTTTTATCTCATTTGTTATTCGCTTTGTTTATACGGGATACAAAATATATAAATTTGAGGCATCAGCAGAAATTTCAGCACGAACTAACTAAAATGGATTTAACAACTATTCTTGTACTTAGCAGTTTTGTGATAATTATAATATACTGGATTACACAGAAGAAAACTCGAAATTTACCTCCTGGTCCATATGGATTGCCTCTGCTTGGTTATCTGCCTTTTTTGAGCTCTAAGCCATATTTAGATTTGCAAAAACTTGCTAAGCGTTATGGCCCTATATTCAGGTAAGGAAACATCGTGGCTAGCTAAAGACATATTCCATGTAATTTATGCAGCATTATAGAAAAAGCTAAAATTTTTATTTAATTTAAAACTACAAAACAAAACAAAACTACATTTATTTATAGTTTACTTAAATGTTACTTTTAATTTCAGCCAAAAACAATTTTTATTAAAAATTAGTTTATTTTTGTAAATATCTAAATGAATTTATTTTTGACATAACGTTTATACCTTAAAACAATTGATTTCTTAAATGTAAGAGTTTCATTTCTTAAATGCTTATTTTAGAAGAAAAGTAAAATAAATATGTTTTATTATTTACCTTTTTTATGATAGTATTCTTACATGCAACTTAAAGAGCAGCAAAAAATTGTTTTTTTGGTGTATAAATTGAATACTCTATAGAAAATGAAATTGATTAAAATATTGTTATCGGTTCATTAACATTAAGAAAAGTTGTGTTACTCGTTTTTACATAATCAAAATGAAATAGTATCACGCATTCGCATAGATAAGATTTTTATTGATTCATAAGTTTCATAAATTAATGCAGTTTTTTCATCGGTTTGATGGCTAACAAAGAATAAAATTATTGATTTTACTTACCTTTAAATTTTGATAAAGAAAAATACAAACAAAAAAATTTAGAAGACTTTCAACACAAGAAAAGCTATAAGAGATGTAATGTAATAGAAAAGATGATATAAAAGAGAATAATGTGTGGAAATGCAAAGCTGTCAAAATAATAATTTTGTAAAAATTGAGAAACCCAATATGTGAATACGCAAATAAATAGAAAATATTATGTTAAATATTATTAAGTCTATCCCAATGAAATAATTATTAGCTTTAAAAGTGTTTCATTGATAAAATCCTGAAAAAAATGTTTTTGGAAAAATTTTCACGTATTACTAGATTTAAATGAAATATTTTTAGAAGTGTATCACACACACACACACAAATATGGTTGATAAACTTAGTGAAATTCACAGCATTACTGTAAAAAAATATTGTTCAGAATTTCTATCATTTGCTTATTTCATATGTGTTTCTTCAAATATTACAAAAAAGCTTTTAAATAATAGATGATATGTAAAAAATTAACTTTTTTTTATCTCAGTTAAGTATGTTAACTTTATTGATAAAATAAAAATAAAAATGAAAACTCATGTTCATGTAAAATTGAGTATTTATGTTATTTTATGACCAATAAATACTATATTTTATTAATCCAATAATGAGGAGTATCTGATTATGAAAATAAAATATCAAGGCATTCAGACAATGAATTGCTGTGTTGTACAAATTGTATGTTAGAAAACGGTCGAAAATCAAGTTATATTATTCCCTAATTTTATTTTAAGACTTATATTTCATATTTATATTTTGTATGATGTATAACTATAATAACTTTCTTTTGACTATAATTTGTTTCTAAAATCTGTTATTAATTGGTAATTAAAATGTTTACTCCCAACTGAGCAACTGAAATGAGAAGTTTACTGTAATTGAAAATAAATTAAGTTAACGAATCTTTCTAACCGGAATTTAGGTATTACACTGAAAATATTAATTAGTTAGGAGAACCAAATGCGGGTAATAAAAGCTAATCCATATATTATTCTCTATAAGTGTACTAGATGGTATCAATTGTAGTTTTATATGAATTTCCAAAATGTGATAGTAATTATTGCCCGGAAAAATTATGAAAAATTATGACCGGTCATTAATACTTAAAACAGAGTAGAATTCATAATCATTATTTTTTTTATATTGTTGATCATCTGAATAATGTACCGATATACGTGAGTATTTTTATAACGAACCTTTTGGTATTAACCTTATTAAAAATCAGTATAAAAGATACAGATGATAGGATTTTATAGCCAATAAAAGTATATTAGTATTGAAGGAGTTAATAGGGAGTTCCTTACTTAAATAAAAAATTAAATGTCTTTCGAGATGTGTTAATATCCTTCTTTAAGGAATTAAATAAATAATAATTAAATTAATATAAAAGTGGGGGGAATTAGAATCTATAAAATAATAAATAGGTAATATCTATATTCCCATATAGATATTACCTATTTATCATTTTATTGTGCCCTAGATAATTAGATTAAAATGATTTACATCGAGAGAGATATTTAATGTAGATAAATATTCTAATTTATTAGAAAGTTTTCTGTTTGTAACTTATGTTTTACATTCAATAAATTTTGGTTAATATTATGCCAACTCGAAGCTGTTAAAAATGCCATTGTCACTGACAAATATTAATTTTCATTTTAATCTTAAAGATATAATTACAAATAGTCTTTTAATGATTTACTGAAAACTAAACCCGTTCTGAAAATACACTCACCTCAATTTTGGCTCCACTAGATAATTTCGGACTATTCTCTCGAAAGCTTCATTTGAATCACTGATTAAATTTTGAAATCATTAAAATGTCTCTCAATTAATTATCTTATAAATTACCTCGTGAATTATGAATGCACAAATTCTCTCTCTCATAGAATAAATCAATCACATAATCGTATCTTTAATGAATGTTATATGTTCGACTTTTGCTGAGGAAAGTAGAATCAATTAATTATCCTACTTCAAACTCCGATTCGATATTGCAATCACGACAAAATGTCACATTCATACTTTGAAATTCTTTCAAATAATTGTTAGCATCTGAATCGGTAGTAATTGCATTCTTTTTCGTAAATAAATTTTATATATTGCTAAGGGGTCAGAGTACTTATTGTGAGGGATCTGAAATAAAATTGCCGTCAATACACTATTTTAATTTCAGTAAAAATAAAAATAAATAAACTCTTTTTTCTTTCAACTCATTCTACTTTGATTTATTAATTTTTTGTTGGTAATATATTTATTTTACTTATAGAAACAAAAGTTTTAATATTAAGAAATTTATTAAAATATACTTTTATGAGTTATCTTTAATGATAATGACTGATGTGAGCAAGATTCTCCAAAAGAGAAACAACAATTATGATACAATAAGTTACAACTCCTTGTTCAAAAAAAGAAAAAAAATTTGAAAATATTTAGTGCTCAGCAACAATGCTTCAACCAACATAAATAAAAAAATTTATCATAAAATAACTCATGTAAAGCGAGTGAATTAAAAAACTTTGATACATTTTTATGTGTTTTAGGCTAATTTGATTTCTAGCTTTCATTCCAAACATAAATAATTAAAATATTGGCTGTAATTCATTAGCAAATTCGAAATCTAGTTTGAATATTATATGATGATATTACATATTTTATGCTAAATTTTACAGAGAATTAAAACAAATTTACATTTACCTATTAATAGCAATAATTTCCAATACTAGTAATTGATATATATTTTAAATAGTTATTCAAAGCTCACGATAAGGGGATTTGATTTTTAGATAATTTGGTTATAAAAAATTAAAATAGTTAATTTTTCATTTTAAAAATGTTTTAATTGCAGTTTTCTCATTATTTACTTTCAAATAATTTTCTAATACATTACATTTTAGATTCCGTTTGGGAATGCAAAATGTCATTGTATTAAGTGATTACCATACCATTAAAGATGCATTTGCTCAAGATGCTTTTATGGGTAGACCACCTGTATCAATCTTCGAACTTAATAAAGAAACACTGGGTAAGTTAGTTGACAACCAATCCATTCCTGCTATAACGACTTTTCCAGTATGGAGATAGTAGTGAAAACATTTTAAATAAAGATGTTAGGTCAGAGAAAATTTAAAAGAATATAATTCTGGATACCACATGCTAAAGAAACAGAACAACTTGGATGTTTGGTATTATTGAGAAATGTTTACGGATTCTCGGCCACAACAAAACTGATACAGACGATTGTTTTATATAAAAATTATCCATTTAACCACAAAATTGAGATAAACGATTATTTAGATAAAAGGTAACCCATTTATCTAGTTTTTGTGACCAAAATATCGTAAACATTTTTCAAAGTAGTCCAAGCATCTATTTTTTTCTGTTACTTAGGTACATAGTAACCAATATTCAGTCAATGAAAATTGTCACAAGCCTAAACTTGTTAGACTCTAATGTCATCAAGTAAAATTTTTTTACTGCATTTGTTTTTTTTCTTATATGTGTGTGTAATTAGTGTAGACATAAAAATTCTTCATTGCTTTTTTAAAGAAATTTAAATTTTTAAAATTTGTTTTATTAAATAATAATTATTTTCGTTTACTAATCCGAAAATCAAAAATTGAAAGATGAAAATTCACCAAAACAATAAAAAAAAAGTAATATTTTTTAAATTGTATTGTTGTTAGGGTTTGAGCTTCTTCATTAAGAAATTTTTATCATACATCTAAATATTATTTCTTTTTTCTCGCAGAGAAAATAAATATTTCTTAATTTTGTTTACATGGAAAAGCCGGAATTTTTAAGAAATTAATACTTTTTAATATGAGATGCATAATTTTTCTTCTAAAGACAAACTAAAAATTTTCTGCTTTTAGTCAGTGAGAAAAAACTATCAGAAAAAATGTCTTAATTTTATCGATATAATGTTTTTAAAAATTTTACAACAGATTATAAAAAACTTACTAACAAAATGTAATAAAAAATAAATCTTAATTAGTTATCTTCCCTTTAAAATAAGGAATACATTTAAATATTAAAAAAAAAATTAATAAATCCATGCACTTTATTTACCCGAACAATAAATTTATTGGTTTTAAAAACTTTTATTTGAATTTATATTAATTCTATTAACTAGTTTTTTTCGCATATTAACTTATTTAATATTGAAACAATTATATAAATGCATATATACTTCTTTGAATTTTCGTCATTTGATGTATTTCCATTTAAAATTTAGATACTGGGGCATTTAATGATTTGCCATGGAAAAAACAACGAAGATTTTCTTTACATTTTTTGAGAGATATCGGATTTGGAAGACCTCAGATGGAAGAAATGGTCAAAGTAAGCATATTCAACACAATTTTGGATTGGATCCTTGTAGAGCCCACATCCTTGACACGTATAATTTTGGTTGGTGACAAAATTCACCAGTTTTGGTAATCCTATTATGATAAACTTAATTATTTCTGGAATTCTTATTTCGCTCTTTTGTTCTGTATTGGCGTTTTTCTTCACTTTGTCACCAAGGGTATGGGCTCTTCTAGAATTTTAATTTTAATTTTTTAACAGTAAAAATGAAATTCTTTTCAATACTAAATAAAAAATTTCATAACATATAATAAACGTAACTTAATTTTATAAATATTAAAAAATTTTTCTTAAATTTATTAAAAACTAAGCTTTTAATGTTGCAGTGAACTGTGAAATCTTAAATAAGAAATTTTGATGTCATGTAATTAAATAGAGTACAAAACATCGTTTTTTAAAATTGAATAATATCTTTCCTAATTAATTTAGCTTACAGTGTGTTAATAATACAGACAACTAATCGAAGATAATATTGTCCATAATAATAATTAATAAGATTTAAACAATGAAAACCAATGGAATCAATAGTAATCAGTGTAAAACAATGAAAAGATAAAACTGATAAAATTAATAAGTAAACATATAATATAATGCAAATAATATGGTAAGAAATTAAAATAAAATAAAAATTTGCAAAATACAATTAAAGTTGTGCTTATTTATTAAGTAGAACTAACGACTGATTATTCAAATTGATTTCACAGTGATTCATTTTATGATAAGGACATAATTTTCTGTGTAGCATTCGAATTTTCTACTACATTTTGTAAAAATTTCAAAAATAAATTTTGTGGATGCAGAATAAATAAATATGTACAATATCCATATTTTAAATGAAGGAAACTACTCTTGTATTGATAATTTCATATTTAAAAGACAAAATCGGCTGAAAAATTAGAAGATTCTGATAATTTATTAACTTTAAAATTAACCACATAAGTCAGAAGAATATAAAAGTTCTCTTTATGTACTTTCTTTATCATCTTTTTCTGTTTGGTTATCGAGCATTAGACATTTTTCGAAAATATGAATTAACTCTTTCAGAACCTAAGGATTAAGATAATTTTCAAATTGCTTTAAATTAACATTTAGGAAGGAGTTGGGCACCATTTTTTCAACTATTCTAGCTTGGTTCTCTCCAAGATTTAAAAAATATATTTTTCCTATTAAAAAAAGATCCTTATTAAAAAAGATTTATAAACGATGTTCATTTCTCATTTAAAATAAATTCCAGTGAAAGAATAAATATACTTAATATGCAGCATATAACGTATCAAAGCATATTGAAAAGACTTTGATTACTTTTATTAAAAATAAACGTTTTAAGGCGGTTTAATTTACTTTGTAAATTATATCAATTTATTTGAAGTCTAAACTTACAATATATACCAAAACTTAAACTCTATAATGTTTTTCAGGAAGAAATTTTCGAATTGTTGGAACACTTGGAGCCATTTGAAGGGAAGCCGCTCGTTCTGAAGCCTATCCTCCAACCCAGTCTGTCGAACAACATCACCACTTTGATGTACGGGAAACGCTTGAAATACGACGATCCAGTCAGAAAGATGCTCGACTATCAACTGACTGAAGGAGCAAAGGCAAACGGCCAACTAGAGTGGCCTCTGTATTTACCGAGCCTGAACAATATTTTAAGGTTGTTGCCCTTCAGTGCGGCCGCCAAAGGCACTCAACTTTTGCGTGAAACTAAAAAGTATGCAGAGTAAGTATTGCAGTATTTTTCTTATATCACACATATATGCACAACAGAAAGAATTTGAAATAATGGGTTCGATTCTGTCCTCAAACGAACAACAGTTGTGGGTGTCCCGTTTCTGCTGTCTGTCTCGGTTTCAATATTAGGAAGTATTCAAATTTTTTGACATGTGGCTCGGGAATAGAGAGACATCAGTACCTAAGAATGCTCAAATTTCGAGGAAGGTTTAAATTTCTTACCACATTTGGGTTGACCGTTATTCACTGCCAAAATATAAACTCTGATTTAAAAATGACATATATATATATATATATATATATATATATATATATGTGTGTGTGTGTGTGTGTGTGTGTGTGTGCCTTTATAAAGCTTAAAACTTAGTAAGCTTAAGATAGCATGCATGCAAAACGCTTTTTATTAGGCACAAATATTGTTAGTAACTTTTTCTTAATTTTGTGTTATAGCAATATTTACGGAAAAAAATAGCAAATGAGAAATATATTTTAAAAATATACAAAAATAATAAAAATGCTAAAAAATAACTATTTTTCTGTTATCATTTTCAGAATAATAATATAATTGTATCCTTGTAAAAAAATGATTTGTAATAATGGATTTTGTTCAAATTTATTATATATTTAAAATTTCATTTAATTACAAAATTAACTATTAAATCTGAGACTGTAAAATAGTTATCGATATATACGACCCTAAAACATCAAATTAAATATTGCTTATTAAAATAATCAATTTTAAAACTGTTAATTTCCGATAAAATTTTAAAAAAAATAATGAATATTATTATATAATTCATATTTTAGTTTAAAACATATAATTAATTTAAATAAGTTCATTTTTGTTTATTTATTATTTAAATATGCAAAATTATATATTGGGAATATCTTTTAATATTATATGAAATTTATTCTCATAGAGAAAAAATTGAAGAGCATGAAAAAGATTTTAATGAAAATAACGTAGAAGATTACATTGATGGTTACTTATTAGAAGCGAAAAAGAGGAATGATGAAGCCTTTTGTAGTAAGTATAATATATTGAATAAGTTAGCATACACATTCTTATACATAATGTGTACAGAGTATGCCATACTTTTGTGCAAACTCCAAAAATCTAAATTAAAAAAATTAAATTATTTAAAAAATAACCGATAGATGATGCTCGCAAGTCAGTTAAAATTATTTTATCTAAATTAGCTAAGCATAAGCAAACAATGAAAAAGAGCACTTAATAAAATTTTATTTTAAAATAAAAAGTATTCGACATGACCATACTGTCTCAATCGATGCTTCCGATAGATTATCAATTGACATCTTCCAGTTCCACCCTAGTGGATGCAGAGCCCTATGTACACAAGAATATGGATGTCTTCCAGAATCAGGTTTAGTGAGCATGGGGTCCACATAAACTTAGATCCTACGCTTACCACTTGGTTTTCTGTGAAAATCTCAAAGCGGAACATCTTACTAAAATGTCAAATTTGCAACAAACATATGAAGTAATACATAAGATACTCTAAAATTATTCTAAGAACTTTGTACGTAAAATGATGTACATGGACATCAAAATTTCAATAAATCTATGATTGAATATTGCTAAATGTTTCAGAGTATACATTAATTGGAACAATAAAAATATCGCCAAATTTTAGATAATTTCAATTTGGTAATATATATATATATATATACATCGTTATTATTTCAAAATTTATTTCAATTGTACTAATTAGTGTTGTTTAATCGTAATAATGAGTTTTGATCAGCACATTCTCTGGCAATTTTTTTTCAGAGAACGTTCTTGTAGATAACATTATAAATTTCTTTGGAGCCGGGAGCGACAATGTCCGTTTTTCTATGGAATGGTTAACGTTGCTCATGGCATATCATCCTGACGTTCAAGAAAAAGTCCACGCTGAGATTGAAAGTGTCCTTGGTCATGATGGTGTTCCGTGTTATAATGATCAAATGAAGATGCCTTATACTGAAGCGACAATCAATGAAATGTTGAGATGGCGAACCATAATACCATTAAATGTTCTCAGATAGTAAGTATTTTTATAATTTTATGTTACCAATAAATGATTCATAATCAGCAACAAGAAATAAACGATTTTATTTGTGAATGAAGTTATATAAATGAATCTTATTTCCAAGTATAGAATATGCAAATTCAAGTTCAATTTGCATATTAGCATTTCATTTTTGTATTCTAAAATGTATCTCGTATGAGTCAAAAAATATTTTTTTTACCTTTAATTATGCAATTAAATTTATCCTTCATATTTTCTTTTTTTTACCAATTTCAATCATAAGATTACGTGAATATAATTTCTGTATAAAAGCATGAAAACCTACGAATATTTCGCCCAAAACGTATATATCGATTGTAAAAGTAAAAAAATCCTCTGTACAGTTATAAAAAGCTACAAGAAAAATTCATACATTTTATTCATCTCAGACACCAACAAGAAAAGTAAATTGTTTTCCTTGAAATAAGAATTTTCTGCATTTTCTAATTTCCTTTCAATTTAATACATAAAAACAGAAGTATACATATATTTTAAAATAATGTTATATTTTGTTTTAAAAAGAAAGAACAGCCACTTTCTTTAAGTAACCACAATTCAAAATCATTAAAAATGCATCAACTAGTCAAAAGGCCTTAGACTTCGGCAAGAAAAATTTGTCTAAAAAATTAAGTTTAAATATCTTTTAAATATATCAAAATTGTATCGATTTGGGAATGGTACGGAAGCAATTTAAATCTGCTCTTAACTTTCTCTATATATATATTTGTGAAGATTGTTGAAAAAAATACTGGCAAATGTTAGTTGAAAATCTCCAGTTGAAAAGTTTCACTCATAATCAGAAAGTATAATACCAAACAAAATCAATGTCTATGAAATGGGGCTCAAACTTAGATATATTAACAAAAATAATGTGTGAACCTAATACACATTACAATTAGTAATTAGTAAAACAATTAATAATTAACGAAAATAATGTGTTCTACCAGAAAAACTTATTAAATATTATTTATTTGAGAAGATCAATAATACATTTTGTTTCTATAAATGGGGGAGAGGTTAAAAATCGGTAATTATGTGGACATACTTTAATTGATAGATCATAATATAAGAAAATATACATAAAAAATATCAAATCATTGAATGATCAATTCAACAGTTTCGAATTGAATGATCAATCTGACTATGGTTGGTTGGTCGGTCGAAGATGGGGTGACGAGGTGTCCAGCCAATCTGACTAATATCTCTCAGTCGTAAAACATTTCCAGTATCTTGGAATTCACTTTGAAAAGTAATTCTAAAATAAAATAGCAATTCTATATCAAAGTGACAAATTGAACTACAATTTCCATTCGAAACATTAGTATATTTCCTAATACGTGTAGTTGAGCTTTTATTGTTTAAATTGTTTCAGTGGTACTAAAAAAAAGTACGTGATATTTTTATTAGTGTAACAAAATTTGCCACAAATATAAATTGAATATTTTCTTAATATAAGTAAATGTAAAATTTTAGAATCAGAATTCAAGCTTTATTTATGGTTGCTGTGAATGCATATCTTTCGAGCATCAAAATGTAGACAAAATCGAACGAAAAATAACAAATCCAAAAATAATTGTTCAATGAAGATCGCAATAAAACATGTGTACTTAGGATTTTGAGAGTATTATTTATAATGCTGTAAATAAAACAAATTCATTTACTCTATATTAAAGAAATTTTCACTAAATTTAAAGCATTTAAAGCATAGTAGTTTTTTTCTTGTAAGAAACATTTATTTGCTTATAAATTAAATGTTCTGACTCTCTTATTGACTAATCTGATGCAAAAATATTTCTCAGCACTTTATGTGACACAGAGTTGAATGGCTATTTTATACCCAGAGACCACATTGTCATAGCCAATCTATGGGACCTTCACCACAAGCCTGAATACTGGGGAGAAGACGCTGACTCCTTCCGAGTCGAGCGATTCTTGACAGAAGATGGTAAAGCAAAAAAGCCAGAATATTTCATACCCTTTTCCATTGGTAAGTAATCAGTACAGAAAAAAGATAATTGCATTAGTTCTAAAATCTAGAAGAAGATAATTCTCAAAATTCAGAAATCTACGAGCAAATTTATTTATTTTTACATTCAAATTTGTAATTTTTATGAAAGAAAATTAATGTTTAGCACTCATAATTTTTAAATTTTAAATATTTTTTATCCAATTCATTGAAAATTTATTGATAATAATAAGAAAATATTAAATTCCGTATTAATAGATATTTTAAGAAAGCAAGAATGCTTCCTTTGGAGATCATTAAATAATTTTACAGTATCTTAAATCATTTTAATGAAAACAAATAATCAAAAGTTTTAAGCTGATAATAATAGAAGATAATTCTAGGAAATGAGCAAACTTAATATGAATTTGCAATTTTAGTTTCTTTCAGTATACATGTGTTGCGACTTCAATATAATGGAAAAAATTATTTTACTCATTAAAAGATAATTGTAGAGAAATATTTAAATTGGATGGGCAAATAATTACTTGATCAGAGGGACAGAAATCAACTTCAAATAATGCAACAGACTACGACGGCCATTTCAGAAAGACATGTTTATTACAAACGCAACACTTCTATCCTATATGTAGCATACAAAAAAGGATCAATTTGAAATATTCAAAGTCAAACAACGCCATCTCTCGGTATGCCGCAATACTAAATGAAAAAGCCATATATCATTTCCAAACTTTGAAATTTCACAAAATGATTTATCTGATAATGGTGAACAAATAAATTTTTTTGTTTGAATAATTGCATGTATAAGTATGTATATATGTAATCTAAACATTTTAATCCTAACTTTTCAGGTAGGAGAATATGCCCTGGGGAGTCATTTGCGAGAATAGTTGTATTTTTGTATTTTGTATCCCTTCTACAAAAATATAAAATTACCTTCCCTCCTGGCACAACTCCTAGTTTTGAGAGTCAACTTGGGATTGCACTGAAGCCTTTGCCTCAGGAATTGTGTCTAACCAAAAGAGTTTGAAGATCTGATGTTTGTCAAAATGAGCCCAGAATCACGTTTCCAGTAATACAACAGGTGGAATCGCTTAGTCCTAAGACGGTTGTGTTTGGAAGCATTTTTACTTAATATAATATTCAAAATATTACGGTAAAGAAAATGTTCACTTTTTTGTCATCAGTGTGTGTTTTTGGTCAAAAAATTGTGAATAAAGTTTCTAATATTTCTGTGTTTTTTGCAGCTTTTTTAGACTTATTAATATTTTAAATGAAAGTGTTGTTTTTATTTAAATGTCCAATTTAATTAAATATATGTTAATATATCACTATGGAACACAAGCATTATTTTTTAAATTGTAGAACCATTTAAGAATAAATATTTTTTAATAATAAAAGATTTATTCAATTTTAGTTAATGGGAATTACATAGAAATGTTTAAACAGTCATATATAGATACATACAATGAAAGACTTATCGCCCTCTTTTTAGTTTCGGAGTCCAAAATGAGATTTAATTATGATAGTAATTTAAACAGTTATTCTAACATGTGTTTGTCATACGAGTACAAATTCAGGACAGACTTTTGTAAGGTTAACAGAAATAATTATTTCATTGAAAGTATGTACGTACTACTGACAAAGCCTTCTACAGAAAAATGACAATGCTAATGATGTAGCAATGAGAAAGTCCATAAGAAGATTCAACAATCATGTGTATCAACAGTCTTAAAAGTCAATCACGTGTCTTTTCCTAATGCATAAAAATAGAGTTTATGCATAAAAATAGAGTTTCTGCAAGTCTCTTTGACGGGTAGTGATAGAAAAATGTGTAATACTTGTAGGACCATGCGAGGACGTCACACTACAATTGTGACTTAAAATGATATAATATCTTGAAATGAGTAATTAATACTTCATACCATCTGGATATTTTCTTAAGTTATTGTATCATTTGTTTTGAGTTCCAAGTATTCAAAAGCAAATAAGACATCATGCCGTGAAAATCTGAACACACGTGACAAGTTATATTTGAAGTCCTAAATATATTATTTTAATATATGAATGTGCTTGCGTCACTCTGAAAGAACAACAATATGCAATGATGAATGCGTTTCATAACTTTTATTAGCATAATGTCCAAGAGATGATGGGCTATGATACGCCAATTATTTAAGTATTTTGATAGCTGGGCTTTGGGTGATAGGATATTGTTATTCGGAATAAGAGATCTTGTGTTCAATTTAAGTCATTGTTTCTTGGTATTTCTTTGTTTTATCCCTTGCTACACTGAGTACGCCAAGTGAAAAATCCTGCCGAAAGCTCTTCCGTAGTAGTTCTACAAATACACTACTGGCCATTAAAATTGCTACTCCAGGAAGAAATGCAAATAACAAAATGATATTTATTGGACAAATATATTATACTAGAAATAACAAGTGATTAAATTTTCAAAAAATTTGACTGGATAGATCCTGAGAAATCAGTACCCAGAACTGTAACTTGTGTATGAGGAACCGGCTGAACAATTTCCTCATTTAAACACAATGTAGGTGTCGCTACTGGCGCCTGCTTTGTCTGAATGCGCTGAAAAGCTAATCATTTGCATATCACAGCACCTTCTTCCTTTCGTATAAATTTCACGTCTGTAGCATGTCGCCTTCTTGGTGTAGCAATTGTAATGGCCAGTAGTGTATTTTCCCAGGGTTTTCAACAATTACCCACTCACCAGTGTCAAAATATCCAGAGAAAAGTAACATTATTCAAGAAACGTATAAATGGATATGTTGATTAACAGAAATTCCATTTGTTCAATAATATGATGATAATTTTTTATTCTTGTTTGTACTTGACCAATCATCTGTTCCCGCAAAAACTATTATTCATTAAAAACATTACATGGAACAAATTATTTAAGGTATTATTTTAATTCGAAAGTGAAACAATTTAATAATTCAGGATGTAATACATAATAACCTAAGTATAAAACTTTTGGATCTATATCATATTAAAACTGATATAAAAGTTGTAACATATAAATAAAAGAGTCGTTATATCGAATAATAAAATACTTAATAAAATAATAGTAAAGTGCAAAAGCATGATTCGGATCAATTTATTTCATTATGTCTTATATGATATTCAAATAACTCGTAATGTGGTTTAAAGCTAAATGTAAATTCCAGCTAGGAAAATATCTTTCGGCCATAATTGAATATTAAGAAATTATAACGAAATATTTTTCTTTAACAGAGCATGCTTAAGCAATTTATTCTGAGAAATGTGGCCAAATCACAATGTAATTATAATTGAAAGTCATTTACATTTTTGTATAATTCTGTTCTGATCAGTTAATAATCAACCCATTAATAAAGAGAGACTTATAAATATGAGATGCATAAAAACAGATAATTAATTTGAAGTTAAGAGATAGTTGAATTTATATTTCAAAGTTCATTGATCTTTTATGAAACTTCAATTGTTACAAATGTAAGGCATCATTCAAACACGTGGAACCAATCTGAAACACTCAAATATCACACGGTTAAGATACTACAAATAAAACCTGTTGAGCTATTCTAAACCTATCTACGGCCGATAATTTGAATAATCTTTGATATATTATCAGAATAATCTTTGATTTTATCAAATTTCCTTTGTATTATTATCATTTAATTTTTTTGTCGCATTAAATCCATTTCATCATATGGGATGCAATAGTTTTGAAATTTGCAGGAACAGCATGAATTTCTACATATGGACTAACTAAAATGAATTTAACAACTATTCTTGAGACCAACAATTTTTTAATATGTTGTGTGTAGCCTAACTGCCTAATCTTAATATGAAACATTTTTTTAACATACACCTCTTAAAATTCCACAAGCGATATTTTTCATAAGTAGTTGGTTACATTCACATATCACAGTTGAGAAAATCTGGAAAATTCCCAAACCCCCATCCGAACAGACGTATATGCAAAAGCACAATACCCATCTTCAATTATTCAACAGTGGCTGGATCTGAACCCGGAACCTTTCTCTCTGAAAAATGCTACTCTACTACTGGGCTACGGTGTGTCTTTAAGTAACCTCCAGTGTTGCGCAAATCATAATGTATTGGATTACACAGACTGAAACAAATTTTTCTCATGGTTCCTATGGACTTTGATATATATCTCGTAATATCCCTCAGGAGATCTTTTCATAGATAATGGGTTATATTCAAGTTGAATAAATAATATTGGTACTCAAAGAAAATGTATTTGACAAAACAACCTGAAAAAGGAAGTACTAATGATTTTGTTCTTATTAAGATTGGCTGGAATATATATCACAGCTTTCAGCTGTGCTAGGCGTTATGAAAACATACAACTGCCTTTATTCAACAGCAGTTCGAATAAAACTATGGTACTTTCATCCAAAAAACAAAATCCTATGACAATTCTATACAGAACCTTATAATTATTATATGTTACACTTCCCAAAATGAAAACATGCAACAAAATAGAGGAATTTCTGAACTTTACCAAATGGTTAACGGATTCCTTAACCAATCAGTTAAATACTACTATTATCAAATGATTCCTAGTTTTTAACAATTGTCGAGTCATTAAAATGTTGACACCAGAAGCAGCACATTAGTAGTGGTTAATCGAACGTTATGAATATTTGCATTATTTAGAACTTCTCAGATTGGATCAAAAGGGTCAAACAAAATAGATTTCTCTGTTAGTCATTTATCAGCAATCTCAACAATTGATTTACTTAGCAACAGTTGCAAAGCTTTCAAATACTGTCCTTAGGCAATGTATAATTTTGGTATTAAGAAAGAGAGATGACATCAAGTTACTACATTACTTTTCTCCCAGATGCAAAAACATAGTTCGATATATAAATGCATAAGGGGAACTTGTTTTAAAAAGTGTACATTTACCTTTATTTAATTTTAATATTTAACTCCATGAATAAGATTAAGTAGCTGGGCCAAGCCAGAAATCTTTCGTTGGTCATAACTTCTAGTGGGAAATGAATTTTTTTTTGCGGTGAAATATTGCGATTTGCTAAAACTACTATCTTTGCTTTATTTAAAATTACTTTGTTTTGCTTACAGCATTATTTTGCATCATGAATGAGTTCTCTGGTATAAATAAGCTAAAAATAAATCGAATGTTATGTGGAATGCTTGAAAATTTTCATGAGTTACGAAATTATTAATTATTAAAGGGATAACTCCTTTAATCTGCGTTTGAATGCATTTCCGATAGCTGTTATATTGGGAAAAACGTAAACATGTTCCCTGCAATGATCAAAAAGAAAAACATTATACAAAATCAAAAAAATTAAAAGATATTATTTTTTTAAAAAAAAAACAATAAAAGTAGCAGGACGCAAGGATTCAATGTTATACATATTTATTCTTATGGTTGAGCATAGATAATAATTTCAAAAGGAGAATAAAAGCCATCCGGGTGGCTTTTTCAAAGAAGTTTTTTTTTTCTTTTGATTTTTAATGGCGGGCACACTTGAGTAATTAACCCATTTGATGCAACAAGGCCGGAAATCGCTACTCATTTTATCGTTACCCGGTGGGCATATGTGAATTGAGTCACAGAGATACGAGTAGCATCGCTCATGCCACATCACCACAATCCCGTTTATAGGGAAGGCAACATTCACCCATCATCTGAGGAAAGGACAAGAAACACAGAGAAAGTACATCCATGACCGAGCCGGGATTGGAACCCAGGTCCTCCCCATCCGTAGTCAGGTACTCTAACCACCAGACAGGGTAGGTGACTTTTTCAAAGAAGTAGAGATTCAGAAAATAGTCAAATCGTTCGATTTAATTGAATCCTCGAATAAATAAATTTGCATTGAATTCATCACGGTGCCAGTTTAAATAAATTGCAAACTTGAAATCAAAATTTCGAAATAAAACGTCACCCGTGTTTTAAGTTACCCTAAGATCAACATTCTAATGTTTCATTCCACATTCCAATCAGACGTTTCTTTATTCAATCCTGGATAAAAATGCGGCTGATAAACACATTAAGAGTTTTTTTATACATATTTTAATTTATCTAAGGTTTACACATAGCTCCACTGAATTTATATAAGTAACCTTCAGTTGACACTTTTCCAACCATTGGAATGTTCTTATCATAAATCTTTTATAACACTTAAATATTTCAGATAAGGATATCTTTAAAACAACACGGAATTTCAGTTGCATTAATTGAGACTACACAACACACGTTCAATCGTTTCCGAATTTATATAACTGATATCTAAATTTATAGAACAATTAACTTTTATCATTTCATTGGAGCTTTATCTATTGAAAACTTCAGTAGATGTTGTGATAAAAGAGCGAAATACTTAAAACGCATTATTTTATTTTTATCTACTTCATAACCAAATAAAATCTGTCTTTATTCAAATGAAAACATGAAATAAATCAAAAGGAAAAAGTTTAAATCGATAAAATATGATAATTAGCAGTCGGTGTTTTTATTATTAAGGAAAACAACATATTACAATTTTTATATTGACCAGGATTGAATAAATTAATATTTTAAAATGGATTATACAATTGGATTAGTGATCGCTTTTCTTGTGATATTAGTCTTTTTATTGGATAAACGGAAACAAAAATCGAAAATTACCGCTGGGTCCAATAGGATTTCCTTTTGTGGGGTACATTCCTTTTATGAGTTCAAAACCACATATTGATTTTCAAAATTTGGCGAAGTGTTATGGACCAATATTCAGGTAATGATAGATTCCTTACAATATATTCAGTAATTGTTTATAACAAGAATGCACTTTTTGAAAAAATCAATGCATGAATGAAAGATTCTTTAAATTGATATCCACTCAAATATATTCCAAATTTATAATTTACTCAATTTATGATTGGCATATTACATAGTTTTCAATAGCTAAGAATATTTTCCTCACTATTTGAGTTATATTATTTTAGAAAAAAGTGTTTTTATTTAATTTAAACATATTGTGATAACTCAGTATTTCTTTACAATGAATGATAAAAATATTTGCATTATTTTTATAATAAAAAGCAATAAACTCTTTCGATTCAACCTATTGATAATTTATGGTATTTTTTTTTTTGTTAAAATTACTTTTTATGGCTTTTTATTTAGCTTATGATTAACTTCAGGTTATAAAATGATAATTAAAAAATGTTAAATTAAAGAAACTTTACTGAAATTGTTTTGATTTAACATTTTTCGACATTCAGGTTATTGGAATTGAGAAATACATACGTTGAAACATTTAGGATTATGAATATAAATAGGAATCATATTAATTGAAGAAAAAATATAAGATTTTATTACACGAAAACTATTTTAAAATATGATTTTTGCATATGTTTTTCATACGAGCATAGTTCATATTTAAGTGTTCATAAATTATATAATTTATAATCTTGTAATTGCTTAAATAACTCAAATTCTATTATTTAAAATACTATTTTTTAAATATACATAATATAATTATATATTTTTATTATATAAAATATCTAACTATGTATATATATCTCATAAAAATTTAAAATTAAATATATTTATACTAAAATCAAAAATTATTTGATATTTAAGTTTGCTAAATCTAATAGTATGAATTTAAAAATAACTCCTATGGTACAATGAATCGTAAGTAAAGATTAAATTACGCAAAACTCATTATTAAATTTATAAGGTTTTAAATAAAAAAAGAAGGCAAAAATTTACGTTTTACATAGAAAAGTATGAGCAGATTTTCTCAGAAAATTTTCATGTAATATAATATATTAACCAAGGTATTGTCATCAAAACAAATAAATGTTTTCAAATGTTCACTATCGCTAATTAAAAAAATTGAAACAAATATTTTTTTATTATTTCATTTCAAAGTGAAAACAAAAATCGCTTTACTATAATATGTGAACCGCAAAGGTTGAGAAGAGAATTTAGTTGTGGGTTCTGCGACGTATTTGACAAAACTAACTGACATCATTCATGAGTAGAATTTTGTGTCATTTATTATATTTCAAATACACTACTGGCCATTAAAATTTCTACACCAAGAAGGCGACATGATACAGACGTGAAATTTATGTGAAAGGAAGAAGGTGCTGTGATATGCAAATGATTAGCTTTTCAGCGCATTCAGACAAAGCAGGCGCCAGTAGCGACACCTACATTGTGTTTAAATGAGGAAATTGTTCAGCCGGTTCCTCATACATAAATTGCATTTTGACGATGTTGCCTGGTGAAAAGTTGTTGTGATGCCTCATGTAAGAAGGAGAAATGCGTACCAGCACGTTTCTGACTTTGATAAAGGTCGAATTGTAGCGTACCGGGATTGTGGTTTATCTTATTGCAGTATTGCTGCTCGCGTCGGTCAAGATCCAATGACTGTTAGCAGAATATGGAATCGATGGGGTCAGGATGGTTATACGAAACGGCATGCGGGATCTCAACGGCCACCTATCACTAGCAGCCGAGAAGACAGGCATATTATCCGCATGGCCGTAATGGATCATGCAACCACGTCACGAGCCGTGAGTCAAGAAGCGGGTTGTTTGGAAGACAACAAGTGTCTGCACGAACAGTTCGACGACGTTTGCAGCAGCATGGACTCTCAGCTCGGAGACCATGGCTGCCGGCTTCCCTTGACGCTGCGTCATAGACAAGAGGGCCTTCAATGGTGTGATCAACGACGAACCTGGGCGAACGAATGGCGAGACGTCATCTTTTCAGATGAATCCAGGTTCTGTGTACAGCATCATGATGGTCGCATCCGTGTTTGGCGGCATCGTGGTGAACGCACTCTGGCAGCGTGCATTCGTCATCGTCATATTGGCCCATCACCTGGCGTGATGGTATGGGGTGCCATTGGATACACGTCTCGGTCACCTCTTGTTCGCACTGACGGTGCTTTGAACAGTGCACGTTACATTTCTAATGTGTTGCGACCCGTGGCTCTAAACTTTACTCGAGCCATGCAAAACCCTACGTTTTAGCAGGATAATGCCCGACCACATGTTGCCGGTATTGTACGGACCTTCCTTGATACGGAACATGTTCGGCTGTTGCCCTGGCCAGCATGTTCTCCAGATCTTTCACCAATAGAAAACGTCTGGTCAATGGTTGCCGAGCGACTGGCTCGTCACCAAACGCCAGTCACTACGGTTGATGAATTGTGGCATCGTGTTGAAGCTGCATAGGCATCTGTACCTGTACATGCAATCCAATATCTGTTTGACTCAATGCCCAGGAGTATAACTGCTGTTATTACTGCCAGAGTTGGTTGTTCTGGGTACTGATTTCTCAGGATCTATCCATCCAAATCTTTTGAAAATTTAATCACTTGTTATTTTTAGTATAATATATTTGTCCAATAAATATCATTTTGTTATCTGCATTTCTTCCTGGTGTAGCAGTTTTAATGGCCAGTAGTGTATATATATATGTATATATACATTTGTATATTATATATATTTATATATAATATATTGTAGAGATATATATATTGTAGAACCTCATTAATCCAGACCGTATTAAATCAGACTTTTAGGCGTGCATACATATTGTATAAATAAAAAGCATGTTAGATAAATAATGTATTTTTAATTGAAGCTGCAGTGTTGTTGATGTTAGTCCATAAATTCAAAATTTTTTGGTGTTGTAAGTTGTTTAAATTAAGCGACGGACCTCGTGTA
>JAPDSC010152403.1:190931-248649 GCA_026290005.1 Latrodectus geometricus
AGCACTTTGACAGACAGCACTTGGTCTGCCTTACAGCCTAATGGTGTTGTGAGGCTATTTCAATGTTCGTTGCCTATCAAAAGGACTTTTCATAGATAGTGATGTGTATTCGTATGTCTCAACGAAGGAAACTCTGTAAAATCCTAAGAAAGTCACAACAGACGTGCATGTTTAAGGCAAAAATGCAACATCCACCTCCTGTTGTTCAACAGTGGAACTATGACCTTATGGTCCTTATAGAGCTGACTTTTATACCTTATGGTCTTTATAGAGCTGTCTTATAGACCACATGGTCCTTGTAGAGCTGTCTCACAATTTGGTTACTGTTAGACTAATCAGATAGCACTTAAAACAGTTTTATTGAAAACAAAATTCTTATTTTTTTCAAAATCTTCCAAAAATTATTTATGACATTTCTTCAATTTCACATAATACGATGAAATCATGTAGTCATCAGAAAGTATTCTTTTTAAACATTCAGAAATGGTTTTGACTGAGCAGTTTGAAAGTTAAACAAATCAAAAATTAAATTAGAAAATAACTTTAAACAGTGATTTTTTTCAAAGCTTTAAATTTGAGAAATTTAAATACCTTTTTATTTTCTGAAACTACTGAACATTTGTCATAGGTTTCAAATTGAAGAACATGAAAAGACCTTAGATACAGATAATATACGTGACTTTATTGATGGATATTTGATTGAAATTCACAAAAGAAATGATAAATCTTTTTCAAGTAAGTTTTAAATTACATTTTAAAAGCGTTTTATAGATTCATTGATTACCTATTAATGTAATAAACCAGCTGGATAAACTCACAGTTCCATATGAGGTAATCAAAATTATATTTTTATTGATTCAGCTGTTCAATAGCTTAATTTTGATCATATGCTTTTTTACCAAAATATTGCTTAAGAATTCCTACTTTTATAAGGTGCCAATAAACTAAATTGTCAGTTGAATATGATATGTAGGAAACAGACTCCTTTAATGTAAAATTTATGTAAGGAAACAAGCTCGTCCTACCTGTCCACTCCTCTCTGCAAAAATTTAAGAAATATTTATACTTTTACAAAATGAAATGATAATTTTACCCCAATCATCCAAGCAAATATGTTACTTTATTTTCAAAAAAATGAAAAAAAAAATATATGTGAAAACTGGAGAATATCCAAATTCAACTAGTGGGAACATTTTTATGTTTAATAATTCATAAAAAATAAATGTTAATTTAAAGTGATATAGTTTATGGTTAAACTTATTCAAAATTTTCATGTTTCTTGTAAATAAATATCCTTCTTCGCCCCTCATAATTCGAAAAATTTGAAGACACTTGTTGATTTCAAGAAAAGTACGGACAAACGATTCGCCTGCTATGATGTAATCTAGCTCTTTAAGTTACTAAATTTTTGCTCATTTCTTCTGTATGCAATGTCATGTACAAAATACCCAAGCTTAAGATCCTGTGATGCTATATAAGTTGAATAAAAAATAGAACCCTTTCAATTTTTCTATGCAATTGGAAAAAGAAATAATTTACAATAATATTATGAGAAGACGGCATTTACAAGCGGAAAAGTTAATCATATAAGAAAATGTAATCGTCTGGTGAAACTTTCTCACTGTAAATATAGAAGTAATTTCATAAATAAATACTAAGTATCAAACATTTGCTTACATCTTTATTATTTAATGAATAATTGAGCATCAATATTTGTAAGAACATTTTATATAAAGTACCTAATCTTCATTATATATTATTTTATCTATAAATAATTTTATCTAGAAGGCAGTAGTTTTTTACAACTTAAGCAACAAAATGAATACTAAACGCAGCTGAAAGAAAATATGTAAACTAATTGGACGAACGTAATGATAATATTTACTATAACACTTGTGATTTAAAATGTAAAAAAAAAGTTTTACTTGCAACTTACAATAGTTTTACTTTGAACTTAACCACTCTAAACTATAGTTTCCATTTCAGAGTTAATGGTGCATGAAGAGGGAAAAGTAAATCTCTCCACCGGAGTTTATTGTATATGAAACAAATTGTGGTTGTTGATGATTTTCTCTTATTGGCACTATCTTTTCTTGTTTTTTTATACTTTCTGCAAAATACCTGATTTATAGCTTCTTCTAAGTTAATACGATGCTATATATGTAATTTCTAATGAGGCTGTTAATATTTAGCATCATATGTCTATTAAGAAAGTTTCCTTATTTTTAGTTTAGGTGATGTCAACATTTTCTTGAGGATAGTTGGGCTGTGTCAAAAGATGGCATTAGAATTTTGGCATCAATTAAGGACATCAGAATTTTGGCAATTTGAACAATTCCACATATCGATGATTTACGATTAATAAAAAGTTTGAAGCAGTGTGTGGGAATGGAATAATTAGTGAGTTGGTAGGGTGTCTAATGCGATATTTAATGGCAATTGAACATTCTATTAAATAGTTCTGTGGTTTTCCTTGCTTGTTGCAAGTGCATACAAGTGTGTCCCAAATTTATAACAGTAAATGGCGAACAGTCCATGGCTGGTAATAAATAATTTACGAAAGCAATTGTATCAAGATGATCTGCAAATAATTAACTCCTGGAATATCTCCAATGATCCTTTATCAGATATGTCCCATAATTTTTCCAATGGACTATGCAGATTTTATTAACGATAGACAAACAACAGGTAGGATTTGGACCATGGGCTGTCAATAGATTGATAGTGAGATTCTATTGCTGCTTCTTCCGCTAATATGTGAGCTCTTTCTTTTCTATCTACTCCTTGATGTACTACTTTCATACCTTTGATATTTGTCTTCCAAATGAGTTGAGGTTTTGTAAGAATTGCTGTATGAATGCTTCTATAATGTGCAACAATCTATGATGTGTTGCAGTCACTTCAATTTTTAAAATCGTTTATATCATGTAGATGTGTGTGGTTAGTGCTGATAAAATAACTATGACTCCTGATTGAAAGACCAAGCTGTATGGATGAAATTTGGTTTGTTGATGCCGTATCATACAGTGAAACCAGTATGTCATTGTTGTATCTTTGCACATCTTATACAAAGAGTTTCATGTATAGGTTGTGCAAGTCTTGATACTACTCCTCTCCATATAAAATACTCTTCACCCAGGTTACCTCCTCTCTACATAAAAATAATACCTAGAGGTAAAGAAGCAAAGCATACTTCTCCAGTGGCTAAGATCAAACATTTCGCTATGAAGAGGGCTGTCTTTGTATAATTCCACAATGAGTCTAAAACACATCAATTGGCTGGTCTCTTTCAAAATCAAATTATCTTCAACTAATCTCTAAGCTGTCTATAGCTCTATGACATAATTTTGCTAAAAAATGTTTAGAATCTCCTCCAAATTAACACTGCCTGTTTCAAAATTGTTTAGTATACTATTCATTGAATAGTTTTTGCTCAAAATAGAGATCTTTTAAATGGTTTTTCTTTTTAATGGATCTTTTAACGAAATGTAACAGAATTTTTTTAATTTAACCCCAAAAAGATAAAAAAAAAAGATAATTTTAAATATCAATTAATTGAATAATTTGTAAGGTCTTAGTATTTATACATTATCCATAATAGGAAATATTTACAAATGAAAATCGGAAATATTTAATTTATTTTAAAGTATTATTAAAATGAAATATCGATTCATTTTGTTAGTATTAGTTTAGAAAGACGAAAACTTCGGGTTGAAATGTATCTCGAAAGTTGGCTTACTTTTAATTGAAATCTATTTCACTTTTTCCTTACAAAACATGAGTTTAATACAATATGACTTCATTTTCTACAGTTTAGTTTTCTAAAACATGATTAATTAAATTTAGTGTAAAATTTATGTAAATGCAAAAACAAAAAATTTACATAAGCAATGAAGGATGAACTATTAAGTCTCATAACTGCATTAATGCTCTTTTTTGAGAATTGCTAATAAATCAACAATTTCAACATTTTTTTTTTCAAACGAATTTCTGCAGTTGAAAATTTAATTTTCAGAAAAAGTGCTTGAAGATTTAGTAGGAGGTTTCTTTGGGGCCGGCAGCGAAACAGTTCGTCTTGCAGTTGATTGGTTGCTGCTTATTATGGCTGCCTACCCAGAAGTGCAAGAAAAAGTCCACGAGGAGATAGAAAATGTGATTGGCCGAGATCGAAAGCCTTGCTGGACAGATCACATAAAAATGCCTTACACGGAAGCCTGTATCATGGAGATGATGAGGTGGAGAACTATCATACCGATTAATATTCTCAGATAGTAAGTGGAAAGAAATATCTGAATAAAATCAATATTGTTTTATGATGAATCAAATATTCCACCATTTTAATGCCATTTAGTGAAAATATATATAAAAAAGATTTGTAAAATATAAATATATGATTGGTTATAAAATAGAAATTAAATAATTTTATTTTAAATTTTAAAAAATCTGGAGCACATTTGCTTCGAGTTCAATAAACTAATTGAAATAATACATCTTTCTCATAGAGGTTGCCATGGCCTGGGTCGTTATGACATCATTCTTACAGTAGAAAAGTAGTGATTTCGAATCCTGACGTAACAAAAAATCCGTTTACTGTAGGTGGTTGAGCCACGTTAAGTAGATTGTGATAACAATGCCCTCCAAAAGAAATAATGTCTCTGGGGATAGCAGATCCAGTACAGTAGAGTCTGTCTTCTGCTTTGTCCCTGCTTCTACTGCCACTTAGTAGCTTTCGTCTAACTGGTAGAGCAATATTCTAGACAAAATACGGGGATGAATGCTAGTCATATCTCTTTAATCTAAGATAGATAAGTAGTTTCTATCGCGAGTTATTTACTGAATAAAAGAGTTAAATTGTGCTTTTAATCTGTTCTCAATAGTATCAGTTCAAAGACTGTTCCGATAAATTTGTAAAGTTCTAATTGTGACAACTTTAGAAATTCAAACTGAAAATTTTATTACTGGAAAATAAATATAACATTTCAAATCATTTAAGCATTGGATTTATAGATTTATAAAATTCTGTTTCAAAAAGGTTATTTAGTGAAATTTCAGCGATACGGAATCTATTTTTGCACTGCATTTGTTTTAAAGACTAGTACTTGAGTTTAATTAGGTATTCAAGCAGTATTTTTGTTTTTATTTTTTAATTGATATAATTTCCATTATTCTTTGAAATATAAACCCGAACATCGTAGAATATTTTCATTCCTAAATTCGATAAACATGTTTACAGTATTGTTACTTAGTACATTATTTCTATAAAAAATTGTTTTTGGTTTCTCTAGCCATTTACATATTTTTTATGCAAAACTGTCCAGAATTCTTCTAAGCGCCAGTAATAAAATATAGAGATAGATTAAGAAATAAAATTAAGAGATTAAGGGAAACAGAAAATGCTTGAGTAGTGCTGAAAATGGTAACAAGTGTTTCATATTATAAAGTTAATTACTAAAACTCTAGTGATTTTAAATATGTGAGAAACTGGTAAGAACGTGACGCAATTAGAAGAAGATTTATAAATAGCAACTCACAGTAAAAATAACCTTCGAGACCTATACAAAACAGAGACAATGATTAAATCACTTAAGTATGGGATTATTAATGCACAGATGGTACAGAGGAGATACAATTTATTGCATGAAGACTCAATGCTGATTTAGAATCTGTTTCAAGGGATTCTTCATTTAGCTTTAGAAATGAATGTTTGGTTTTTGATGAAGATTAAAAGATATTATTTCCCAGATAAATTGAGTATTTTCAGTATTTCTTTGTATTTATATGTATTTAAAATGCTCTAAATGTATTTTAATGATCAGTAATATCCTTAGAAATTGTCTATAAAAATAGAGAGTTTGTGTTATAGGCTAGTGAGCCTTATACGCCGGCAACTGTATTGGCCTTTATTATCAACATAGGAAATGATAATCTTTATTTTGTCCATCCATAATAGCACTCTTTGGGATACAGAATTGAATGGTTATTTCATACCGAAAGGATGCTTTGTCATAGCCAATTTGTGGGACATACATCACAACCCTGAGTACTGGGGCAAGGACGCAGAAGCATTTCGCGTCGAAAGATTTCTAACGGAAAATGGCAAAGAAATAAGAAAATCTGAATATTATATTCCTTTCTCAATTGGTAAGAAACGTTATATAAATAGAAAATCTATACTAATTCTTCATTTATCTTTTTTATGTATAGTTTATCAACATTGATTGCATAATGAATTAACATTTTTCTTTCTTAATAAACTAAACTATTATCAGTTAGGTGGTTATGATGAAATTAGTGATCAAAGAAATTTTTAATGTACATAAATATATTCATAGAAATCAAGCTTAAATCTACCAAATCGAAAACCATACAAATATAGAAAAATGAACAAGAAAAATTTGTGGTTAATATATAATTAACAGCACAACATTTTTCTGTTTAAATAAAATTGTTGTATTCTTTATTAAATACTCGAGAAATGAAATTAATATATCATTCTGTATAATATATAATCTACAACCCTATATAATTTATAATATAATTAAACTCAGCAATTTTTATCTCACTTATTATTTATAGCTTTAAAGAAATATTTTGAAAAACTTGAAAATTAATTAAAAAGTACTAAGTTAGATTTTAAAATTTTTAATTTTCAAATACTTCAAATTAAATCTTGAGATAGATTTATAGTATTTTGTAACAATTTTAGTCCTCAAATAATAGAATTTAAAAATAAATTTTATTTAATAATAATTCATTATTAAAATTATATTCTCATTAAATTGTTATTTTCAAAAATCTAAAAATAATCTTGAATTATTATTATTTATTTAAATGAATTAAATAAATGGAGAAGACTAAACTCGCCAGTGACTACTGAGATTGTCTAACTATTGATAATTAAGGATCTGAAACTGTTACAAATTTAGGATCAATTACAATTGAAATACAACTTCAGAAGGAAGTAATTTCAGAATTATAAAGAATTATAAAGAAAAGTTTTTTTTACGTATTGACATCATTTCAGAAATAAACTAAATTCTGAAGCGCAAATTAAAAATATACAAAACAATTATTCGGCTTGTGGGGACATATAGTTGTAAGACTTGGACTCTGAGATTAAAAGATATTAATAACTTAACAATGTGTGAACACAAAGTATTGGGAAATACAAATGAACCAATTCAACTAAATAGTAATGTATGGAGAATGAGGACTAACAGGGAAATACAAACGCACTCATTAAAGGCAAAGCCATAGGAAAATTTATTAATGCCCAATGCTCGTCTTGGCTCTACCACATCGAAAGACAAATTGATAATCGTGTGCAAAATTCTTATACTAGAAAGCCACTGTGCAACAGACTAGGGGGAAGACCAAAAAGAAGATGGCTGGATAACCTAAATTGCTTAAAGATATCCAACTGAAAAAGGAAGGCTGGAGACGCCGTCTCGAAAGAGATTGTGCTGCAGGCTATGGCCCATTCTGGGATCTAAAGTCAATGATAACGATTTGAGTGAATTACATTTCACTTGCATACACAAAAAACACATTTTTTAACATATATTATATATAAAATTTGAATTATATTATTTTTAGGTAAAAGGTCTTGCCCTGGAGAAAATTTTGCTAGAATAGAAGTTTTCTTATATTTTGTTTCCATAGTTAAAAATTTTAAAATATGCTTTCCGGAGGGAGTGACTCCAGACTTAGAGGGTGAATTAGGAGCAGGCTTGATGTCAAAAGAGCATCGTTTATGTCTAAAGAAAAGATACTGAAAATTTTAGTGAATAGTACAAGCTATGATTAAATTGAAAATCAGCTCAATATTTAAAATTGAAATATGTTACAATTATTTATATTATATATTATGTAACATAAAATTATTCAGAAATGTTTTATTAACACCAATATTTTGTACTATTTCTATCAAACATATATTATAGTTTATTCACTGATACTTTTTTAGCAAATATTTAATAGGCTTGACTATGTAGAGCTTGAAATATATAATAAATATTTATATATCATATATTATATAACTTAAAATTATTAAGAGCAAGTTATTTTTAAAAACAATATTTAGTACATTTTCAACGAGACGTACCGTCAAATATATTTGATGCTTTACTAAACTTTATATTTGTACTTAAAAAAATTTTAAAGTAATCGCTGTAACAAAATAAACATTAATAATGTTTTATTTTGTTACCGTGGTTTAGTTTAATATTGAACATTTATAGTTTAGGGCGAAAATGTATATATTTCACTTCTTGAATACATGAGTTATTATTATAAAAAATGCATGTATTTCCCTGATTTTATCATTTATTTATCTATTCGATTTTTATATAACATTTGTAAATATACATTTATGATAGTAAATTTATATTCAATGTTTGTTAAGCTGTATTCTTTACACAACTCTATATTCTAATAAAATATCAACTCACATTGAGATATAATAAACATTACATTATTATAACATAACATTGTTATTATTTGCATCAATTAGCAATATTTTTATATGGAGAATTCAATCTAAATTTCTGACTACATTCTGGGATAGTAGTATGTTTATTTTTTAAAATTTGTTAAACAGCATTTCCATTTTGTGAACTTCTAAAGCTTTTTAAAAACGGTATAATGATTTTACGTCATTGCACATTATTTTTAATTGAATTTTGTACAATTTTTACTAAGTCATCGTGATTGCATCATTATAATTTCAATTTTTTTTAAAACACTTTTAATTCTATTACTTAATGCATGCAAAATTGTCATTAAAGGCAATATAACTCTTAATAGAAAGTAGAACAATGTACTATTCGTAATAAGTAAACGAAACGAAAATCATGTTTCAATTCAAATATTTATTACAAAACCACATTACAAAAGCACATTACATTATTATATAAAAACGTTTCAGCAACAATAAAAACAAAAGCTTGTTGAAAATACAACACATCCCATGATTTCTAATCATAAACCCTAATCACTATGACACAAATGATCTCAGCTATGTTGGTCGAAAAATATAGAATTCAATAATATTTGCCCAGCATTAAATTCTCTATTCTTTCATACTGGTTCTTGATTGGAGAAAATAAATCAATTGGTTTTGTGATTTTAAAGCTATGAAATTTTATTATTTTGAAAAATAAATTTATAAACTACTATAATTAAAATAATTATAAAAGGAATATTATATATAACATTATAAAATTGCATAGCTGTGATCATTTGACATAGTGTTTCTAGAAATAAATAAATAAATACAACAAATAGCTGCCCATTGCATATGTGATGAGGAAGACACAAACAATAAATAATGATTTCAATAAATAAGACAATAAATAAATGAAAAATAATAAATTATAAATGAATGGCAATGATTCAGTCTAAAATCCACCGGTTTTACAGCATATTTTCTTTTTTGTTACATATAAAAAGTGTTCCATTCCAAAAATATTGTTATATAACATTGTTCATATATTTTATTTGAGGAGGTTAAACCATTTAAATTTCTAAAACAATGCAAGAACATTAAATGGATTTATAATTTCACCGATAATAATTAATATTATATTATGTGTATTTATTTGAATTTATTCAAGTTTTAAATTTTCTTAAATAAAACACATTAATAAATAATCTTTGCCCGGCAAATTTGATTGGATATTTTGTTAATAACACTTTTACAACTAAAGCAATATTCTAGAAATAAATCACGGTAATTTTATAATTATTTGCTCAATATAATATGAATTGTCAATGATGTATATTAATAATAAATATATTTGCTTAAATTTTAAATTATTTCATATAAATTAATATTATTAATTAAATAATATTTTTACAAGATATTATTTTATACTACTCTTATCTTCTTAATTCCTTAAGGAATCTTTTTAAATATGGTACGGATTGTTTAAAAAAATCTGCAATGATAATTCTAAATTTCTTTCGAAAGTTTAAATAATTTAATTTTTCTAAATGTGTGTTTCGTGTAAAGAAATTTTTGTTCAATAAATATTAAAATTTCTATACCTGAAATGGTAATTTCTCCCTTATAGTTTGAATATTCATCATGAAAAAATAATTTTAAGTATTATTATGAAATAAAAAAACCTTATTTTAAATCTTTTCTAATAGCTAATCATATTTTTCAAATACTAGAAATATATTAGCATCAAAAATATATTTCAGATTTCCTTAACATAGTTCTGGATAATGTCACTGATAACGTGTAGCTATCAGTGACTGTAAGACGATTCTACAAGTTACTTTTAGTAGCAAATATACTTGAAACACAAAAGGAACTTCTTCCCAAAAAAATATTTGTAAAAAATGCAGAACTGGGGATCACAGAATGTTCAGTGTGTTGTAGGAATCAGTTCCTGCTGCTTATCCTTCCACAAATTTGCTGGAATAAGGTAACCGATTTCTGCTTCACCCCCTGAGCTCCTTCTCAGCCCTTTGGTGAGCGACGAAGTAGGCCACCGTGCAGATGTAGATGACCAGGAGCAGTGCTGTAGTCACGCCGAGAGCCATGATCGATGACCTTGAAGCGCAATCATCCAAAATTCCGATGGATTGATGGATGGCAAAAGTTTCTAAAGAATAAAGTATTATAAGTAAATAAACTTCTAAAAGAATTTTCATGCTGAGGAAATATTATATATTTGAGCACATATCTATAGATACACAGTTATAATTCTGGATTTACAAATATAATTTTAGGTTCTTAATAACACCATAAATTGTCTAGCAATGAATTTCAAAATACATTTGCGTACAATAACAATTATAAGTAATCACCCATTAAATTATTTCGCAACATATTCATACTTTTTATTAATAATCAAATATTCTTATAAATTAAGATAATAATTTTCAATTTAATTTGATCACTTACTTATATCAAAATATCGATAAATTATACTGTGTCTCATATAATTTTCCAGATTTTTATCAATAATACAATAAGATGCATGAAAATACAGTTTTAAAGAGGATTTATCTTTAAAATTTTTCAATGTACTATTAAATATATCCCATGGTATGAAGGTGAATAAAAAGTAAGGTAAAATTCAGTAAAAATGGCGCAAAATACAAAGACCAATGAAATATACATTCTTTATTGGATTGTATTAGCCATTTTTGCGTAATCTTTAAAGGAATGAAAGTCTCTTCCAGCAAATCCAATCAATTCAATGCAGTCAATTTAAGCTAATTTTCCCCTCAAAATGCTAATCGGAAGAGTTAACGGGGATAGAACAAAAAAATAGGTGCCGCACGGTGCTAAGTGAGATATGTATGACGAATGGAATCAAGCCTCTCATTTGAATTTTTTAAAGACTATTTTGTGAGCTGATTGATGTCATCACGAAGCAGCGTGATACATTGCCGTAATTTTTAACACCAACAATCTTTGATTGCCTTTCCCAAATTCTGCAAAATTTTTCAAAATTGACTGTTACCCTCTTATTTCTAATTTTGGTAAATGGATACAGCTGTAGTGCATAGCAAATTTCTCCTCAATCCAATATTTTAATCAGATAAAACTTTTTTTGACATTGCATTATATTAAAATTCGTTTTATTAAATAAATGGTGAAGGATAATTTTATCACAATTTACACAAATTTGTTGTAAAAATCTCTTTAGTTACTCAAAAATATAATTAGAAGATTTCGGAATTTTAAAAATTATTTTCTTTTTTCACAATTCTTAAGGAATCAATAAATTGCTGGGTTTTTTTTAAAAATTTTTATAATAATGTTTCCTTTTTCTAAATTTCCATGTATGATGATTTTTAGAGTTCATAAAAAATATCTTGAAATCAAAAATGCTTAATTATTGTTGCTAAATTAAAACAAAAATATACATCAAAACTATCTACGACTAAATACTAACCATTAGCAGAGTTGGGTGTATGCAAGGCAGTTGAAGCAGGCTCGTCCCCGAAATCCAAAACCAAAATTTCCTTGCTAAGGGTCATTTCGTCCTCCAAAGGATCCGAGTCTGAAGCCAAGGATCGCTTCTTACGTCCCCAAGATTCTTCACGCGTGAGGCTCAGGTAATCTCCACACATAGCCTGGAAAAAATAAATGGAAACTGAAAAACTTGCCAAACATGAAGAAATCCTTTATAGTTCGATTTGAGATTATTTACTAAAAACATTTTTATTCTACTTTGTGAAGTAAAATAAAAAGAAAAGTATTGAATATAATATTCCAACTTACAAAAGATTATAGAAAAATATAAGTTTTGGCATGCTGGAATCACGTAATCAAACACTTTTTAACCACCTCGCTCGTACTCGAATAATTTTTAACCAACTCTCTTATTAATAACTCTTACAAAGTCAAATAATTTATTATAACCAATTTCTATCATAGAGGTCAACAGCACAAACCATATTGAAATAGCGTCACGCTGCGTTAGCGGCATATTGAATATAGAATTTGACAAACTATTTTGAAATATAGCTTTTGTTGTCTGATGGGTAAAAAGCGAGATTTATAACTTATTTTTTTAAAAAATGGATTCATTGCTCTTGGACAAAAGGTAAATGCACTTCAGTGACCATTAGTAACTGTTCTGTTCCTGAACTGTGGCGAAGTTAAACTGTTTGTTGAGCTTGTTCCCGGACTAGTCAACAAAAACTATTCACTTATTGATCTGTTAAAGTGTACTGTGATTGGAGAAAAGGTGCCATTGAATGGTAACAGGCAGCACTAAAAATGAACACTATGGAAATATTGTTACACAAAGAAAATGTCGTTTGTATTGACTGATTTTAGTTAGGTTTTGTTTTAAAAGTAAGTTTAGTAATATTGAGCAGCTGATGTGACAGATTATGTATTTCCAGCCAACCAATACTTTTATTACATAAAGCATTATTACATATATACTGCAGTAATAACACTAATGTGATTAGATCACGCATTTAATTATTTATGGAGGAATGTAACATGAAAGCTTTTACATATTTTACAAAATAAATTTATGCTTTTCATAACATAAGAAATCTAGGTAAAAGTTTACAAACGGGTACCCCGTAAATTTTTGCCGATTTTTTTGGTAGCCAGGTGTGCGTTACAAAATGGCGACTGCCGCTACACAAAAGCTAAACTAAGATAAAATTAAGTTACCAGAAATTAAATGTCATCGCCAAATTTTTGCCAAGGCAAGTGGTACTCGTTTCTACACCGAACCCAAAAAATGATATCTTGAACTTGAAGCACATGTCTAACAAATAACAGATTATTACAAATTCAAGGTCCATCTTGTATTTAATTACGGTCATATGGTAATCATAATGGAAATTTGGTGGTAATATTTTTATGGCCTTAAATTAAATTTTAGTACATATAAATTACAAATGAAGAAACTGAAGAATAATACTGAGATTATTATTTTTATTTTTGTCTGATAATGTGTTAATTGAAAATATGATAATTAAAATAATTTAGTCTAATTGAATTAAGTAAAAAATTCATGATCAATTAAATGAAATGAAAATGGATTTGATACAGTTTAATCTTATTATACATATAAAATGCAAAAAGTATGACATAATTGTATTGTTTCCAATGATCTATTAAAACGAAAATGATATCTATTAAAAAAAAACCTTAGCAATTTTCTAATTTCATCATTTAGAATAAATGTATGATTACAATGAAAATAAGCCTCTAAGTATGAAAAGGCGTTTATACTTTCAATATACTTTATAACACAACTGAATGTGTAGTTTGTAAATATACTATACAAATACAACATGTAATTTTAGCTTCTCACAGTTTAAAAGCTTATAAAAGATACAAATCATTCAATAAGAAAGATAAAAATTCATTTTAAATGCTAATAAATTTCTGCACACCTCAAATATTTAAATGTAGTTAAAATAAAGTTAACGCTAGTTGATTTTTACGATCACAATAAAAACGATGTAGTTCCAATAAATTAACATATTTATAGAATTACATTCAAAACGCCACCCAATGAGTAACAACTTCTTACATATTCATTTCCTTTTTCTTTTTGCATAGTTTTAAAACCTGCATATCATCGTACCTTAATAGCTCCTCTAAAGGTTACATTTGAAATAAAAATTTCTGAAATGTACCCTAAATTATAGCAGCTTGAATTTGTGGTAGTTTTGGTGCCAGTTTATAGCAATAAATATAGTGATAAAATTGGCACTAAAATGTTGTAAACAAATATAGGAAAAATCAACCAATTCAAAAATTCATATTGATTATTTTTCAAATCACGTACAGATGTTCCTGATAGATTACATTATTATCATAGCCAATTGTGTTCCTCAGATAAGGTTTAAAATTCATTCGAAGGTCATATAAAATAATTAGGAGTTTTTGGTGTACGAATGTAAAGGCATGTTCTTGAATATTTTCGGGATTTTTCCCTCATAACAAATATTATATAATCTGATATTTATTGGAAGTTTTCTAAGACAGTAATATAATGCTTCGCTGAGAAAAACTTAATATTCATTTTTTAGGTTCTACATTGTACAGTGTCAAAATATAATGTAACCCTACAATGTGGTTATTTCACATTGACAATAGAATATAAAAATTGTTTATTTTTTAGTATTAATATATAAATATTAATAACCTTATTATTTTAATTATAATATATATTTGTAATTATTATAATTAATATTAAATAAGTGAACATTACAAAAAATGCTGAAAATTTTAGTAGTTAATACACAAACAAATAAAGAATATGAACAGAAATTTATAAAACTATGTTCTTACCGGCTCACATTTACCAACGCAATATTTAACATTACATTGGAATATAACTCCATATGACTCAGTGAATCTGAAAGCTTCATAAGAACTTTCTAAAGCGCCACCTACTTGAAGAAATCTGGGGAAAATCACAGGATCAACAGGGCAGCTATAAAACGAAATACAGAGGTTTAATAATTGTTAACTTTCTTAAGCGTACTTTTCTATAACTTATATTGAGAACAAGTATGTTTGAATTGATTCATTTATCAACTAAAAAATTTTTTCCATGAAGATAAACGAAATATTTTTAATAAAATATAAAAAAGTGTGCCAATAAAGAAAAATGTTTCCAAAATCATAAATTTCAATGGAGAATAAAAAGACAAATATATACATTTATTTGTAACTCTAAAAATAATGTACAAATGAGTGTGAAGAAAATATAGATTTGTATTTTTATATCAATTGATTTTAATGAGATAAATCTTTCAATGATTTTCTGTGGCGATTTTTTTTCAAGTCCTTGTCTTAAAATTTTAATTTTCTGATTTATTATTCTCATTTTTCAAATATTTGTCTAAGAAATTCTTATCATGGAAAATTTTATTATTATTCAGCATGAAATTAGAGAAACTAATTTGTTTAAAACTTATTATTTTTTAGTTGTCAGAGACATTTTGTTATTAAAAATATCAGTTAAAAGCATAAAAAGAAGAAAAAATCATGATTCAATAGTTATTTTATGATTTGCGAAAGTAAAATAAGCCACTCGTCAAAACCGAGTTTTCCCAACTTGAAACAATTAAGAAAACTAATGCATTAGGTGCCGCCCAACCTGTCTAGTGGTTAGCGTACCTGACTACAGATGGGTGGGACTGGCTCGGGCATGGATATACTTTCTCTCTCTCTCTTTCTTGTCTTTGTCCTTTCTTTGTGTGTGAATGGTTGCCTACCCTATAAACGGGTTCCTATGGCATGTGTGCACTGAGGAAGTCGGACTCCACACCAAATATGGTACAGGTGGGAAAGTGGGGCAGCGCACCCCATATTGCCGGCCTGGCAACAATGCATTTGGTAATGTCATAAACTATTTTGCTAAATTGTTATTTTTCCACCAAATTAATATAAAAATTTTTTTAGGTATTTTGTATTTATCCAATATGTGATTCCAATTAATTAAATATTGGATGAGTTAAAAATGTCCCCAGTGCAGAAGCTACAATAGATCTCAATGTGGTTCTGCATCAGTTAGAATCGTTCGTCGCTTTTAAAATAGTTGATATCAGTTCTAATCGACCCTAGAAACAGAAGCATTTTCTTACCCTCTATCATCGATGATTTCAAAGGTGCTTCGCCCGTCTTTGGCCATAGCATAGCAGCTTCGAGCAAAAATACCATATGGAGCTTAAATGAAAAGAATATGTTTATAAATAAAAATGAATAGAAAAGTTACTTAACTTCAATGGGAAGTATTAGGGCATATTGGATTGTCTTACTATCTTCTGGAATCTCGATGTGGAAGGTGAGTCGATCTCCGATTCGTACGGTGCTGGCCTCTCGTCCATCCCTTCCCAGGATAACAATCTGGGGTAAGGGAGCTTCTGGAGCTCCTGACACTTCCAAGGTAGCAGGATCCCTATAAGAGTTCATGTTCAATGAATGACTACATGAAATAGGGAAACTTATCGCATACTGATTACATTGTTATAACTTGTTAAATTAATTATTTCAATTTTTTAAATAAATTTAAATCATAACAAAATAAAACAAAAAACTATTTTTATAGTAATGAAAATTGAGTTCATTATTTATTATATTGGATTTTTATTTGGAACTGAATTTCATCCATAATTAAAATAAACATTAATAGACTTTTTTAAATAAATTAAAATTTAAAATAGTTAATCACGTTTTCGTTTCACATTCAATAAATAAAACCATAATAATTAACGTAAAACCTAAATTATATATATCTATTTTAATACATTTAAAATTTATTAGTAAATGTTTTATTAGAATTTCAGTTCATTTATACATAATGATGTTATATGTTATTAAAACTTAAATGCTTTATTAGAAATTCAAAATACATCGCCAATCTTAGAAAAACTTGCAACTGAAATTTAATTCTTTTGAGGATTTCCTTTTCAAGTTTATGGATTTGAATTTAAATTTAAAAGAAAAGGTACAATTGAATCCAATTTTTTTGATTGAATATTATTCAATTTAGTCTCAAAATTCATAAAAATTGTTATTTGGTTTTTCCTAAATTTTTGCTGATAGAATTTCTAACGTGAGATTAACACAAACAATGTAATGCATTAAAAAAGAGAAAAATTTTCTATTCATAATATTTTATGTAAAGGAAGATTTCTTTTTATATTAAAATTTTGTCTGCTTAAATTAATATTATAATTATAGCTTAAAATATTTCAAAATTTCCATTTAAGAAAATGTATAAATGCATGTAAGAATTTTTTTTTTTTTTTTTTTTTTGGTATACTATTTAAATTTGGGATGATGTACAAAAGTTCTTTAATGAGGATTTTAGTTATTATTTTCAAAATAATTTATTATTTCGTAATTCATAATTTAAAACTAAAGAATTTATTGGAAATTTTTATTTTAGAATTATTATAGAATTTGGGGAAAAAACTTATCATACATTTAAAAACTTTTTAATATCATTTTTCCTGTAAAAAACGTAGATCATGAAGAAAATGTAACACTCAAAAAATTATATCAGGAAAAAAAATCAGATTTTGTATGAATGAGATATTTAATAGATACAAAACTATCCAAAAACGAACACATAACTTTAATTATGGTCACCAGTAAACTGAATTCATTTAAATGCTAACTACCTGACAGGGATCATTCCAAAAGAGACGTTCCTTGATGTTGTTTCGTAAGTACATCTTACGTTGTACATTTTATCTGCCTTCGTAAGCACAACATTATGATGCTGCAACACAACGGTATTCGTGTACACCCCAGCCTAAAGAAATGCAAAATTTCAAAGTTGTAAAAATAGGAATAGTAAAAACATAAAATCTCCTTCACATTTTCTTAATGCTGAGTATTCCTAAGCAAAAATAGAGAAGGCTCTAGTTCTGTAAAACTAAATAATTCTTCCGAGGAAATTTTTTTTAAAAAGCTGGTTAGGTATAGATTTGATTTTAGCTTCAATAGCTTATTAAGTACAACTCTCTTAACCAATCGTTAAATAGCATAAAATGTACTGAAATATTATGATGCAATTTTCAATCTATCATTAACTATATCTAAATTCGCTAAAACTAATCCTAAAGATTTAATAAACTTGCTTGTTAAAAAATATTTTTAAAAAATCTATAATTTTGTTTCTGTAAATATTTTTTTTAAATATCAAATAATAATTAAAATAAAGTAAATAAGTAGCAACTGCAAATCAATGACTGTTAATTCAGAAGAAATAATTAACCAAAGAACAAAATATAGATGTAAAGAATTATTTTAAGCAAACTTCCATTGAATTTGTTAGTTGTCTTTTTCTTTATATTCCAATTAGATACTTAAAAAGTAAATAGTCACTAAAAATGTGACATTGTGGCATTTTGACTAAGACATATACAAAATATGAACTGTAATTAAAAGTGAAGAGTAGCAATTACGTTTGCATACAAGTAATAATTATAATCATTATCTATTGTCACAGTCAAAGTTGGTTCATTTCCTTATAATTTGAACCATATTCAACATTGAAGAGTTTATTAAGATCCGAAGAAAAAAATGATTTCTACTTAAAATAAATGAATAGAGAATTAAAGTTCAATTATGATAACGTAAATGGCAATTCTGAAAAAATTGATAATGATCACAAAATATTTTAAGTAAAATAGAAAACATAGGCTATGAAGAAGAAAATTGCATGTTCCATCAATAATACTATTGGTTTTTTAAAGAAAAGTAAATAGAAATAAACAAATCTCCCTTCCTCACTTTTTATATGCCATTTTGAAGTATAAATATTATAATAAATAAAATACACTTATTTTAAGATAATATTGTAGAGATATTTTAGGAACCAGATGCATATATAAAGTTAACTTAACTGGACCTCAAAATTGTAGTCATAAATAGAAAACATATTTATTTTCATCGTTATATTTGGATTATATTCTTTACAATGTCACTAATTTGTTTTCATAATATTATTGGATCTTGAAATCAATGTTAACAATTTATGCATCTAAATATAAATCGTCTTATATCACTTTGCCCAAGAAAATTGATTTATTAACTTTATAAAAAATTTAACAAAAATATAAGCTTTAAGGAAGTGACGTTATTGCAGAAACTTAGTTTATTTTCTAGTTTCTCAATAAATGAAATATTTTGGTTTTCTAATTGGAAGAAATAAATTAATCAAACAAAATAGTTTATAAGATTTAAATTTCACTTATATATATTATTTCAGTTATTATCATTCATTATTTTAATAATGGAAACAGAAAAAATACATTAAAAAATTATATAATTTCCTTTTAACTCTATTATTCATAAGTATTTCAAAATTATGTGGTTACACTTTCTAGTTATTATTTCTAATAAATCATGTGGCTGCATACATTTAATATGTTAAGTACAAATTATAAGCTATTGAGTATATTGCAAACTTATAAATATATTTTGTTTTCCATAATGTAGTTTAATATATGCGTCAAAAGTTATGGCATATTGAGTGTTGTAACACAGTCAATATTTCCAATTTTAAATAACATAACATAACTATATATATTTAATATGTGAAATGTATGTCACGAAAGAGGGAGTGTTTTAATTTACATAAACTAATCAATATTTCTAAATTTATAAAATATAACTATTTGTGTAATATGTGAGACATATATAAAAGGAAATTGATTGTTATGATATTACAAAAGCTGTTATTTTTAATTTGAAATAACATATCATTTTGTTATATGAGGCACTAATTGAGTAACGTTGCTAATTACAATCTTTCATTGGTTAACAATTATTAGTTTAAATAATATAGTTACATATTTTATTTATGTGGATAGATTGTGAGATATTCATGGTTGCAATTTTTCATTAACTAGCCATTATTTTTTAGCTGCAAATTATATACCTATGTACGATGCATAACTAATGAGAGACTAAATGTTGCAATCTTTGCTGGAGAGTACTATGTAATCTAGTAACATGTTTAATATATGAGACTGATTACAAGAAACTGAATATTATAATATTTCAATAACTAGCTATTACTTCAAATTTGAAATAATGTAGCTATACGCTACGTAAGGTATAGGCTCAGAAACATTGATTATTTCAATTTTAACTAATTATTATTTCTAATTTAAATAACGTAGCTTTATATTTTATATATTTAATTCATGAGAATAGATTTCGTGACATTGATTGTTGCAATCTTTCATTAACTAGCCTATTCTTTTTAGTTTCATATAAATTAGTAATGAGATTACAAGTGATTGAGTGTTGCAATCTTGGCCAGATAAGGAGAGCTCCAGTTGGAAGTTTTGGCTGTTGTGGATGTGAGCGTTGCAAGTTTCACTCCTTCCCAAAGCATACACTCGACCATGAAAGGGTCTCGAGGTCTCCACGAACACCACGATCTTCGTGTCGCTGCATCTGATCTTGACTGCAAAAGGAAACAGAGTTACATAAGTATTTTCGTGTATATTTTATATTCAAAAAGCTTTGGATTCAATAAAATGTATGTCAATGGAGATACACTCAAAAATATACACAGTAGATCTCTAATTTACTAACACTAATTTTTTTGCGAACTTGTGTCTAATTCCTAACCTGACACCCTAAACACCTGTCATCGAGACACAATGAGAATTTTGACTCCTGTTAACGAGTTAAAATTTTTAGAGCTTTTGTTTCTAACAAATACTGTTGTTTTCCATTTTTTTCTATTTTTTGACATTTTTTTAATCTTTTGTGATTGCTTTTTATATAACGCTTGATAATTCAATTCATTTTTGAATAATGAAGTGACACTAGCAAATATTCTGGACTTTATGGGAACAATAATTGAAGAGCCATGGATATCAGACATTTGACGAGAAAGAAATCATGGTGTCGAATTCAATTACTGTGTTTCCCGTATGTACAGACACAGAAAGAAGGAAATACTCTCTCTTTACCTGACACATAAAAACATAGAAAATGGAAAAACTCTTTACAAATTTGTGCTCTCTCATTCTTTTAATTGGTTTCGTTTCAATAACTCAGTTTATGAAATTTCGTTTGTCGAGAGAGATTGGGAGTAGTTCCGTTGAGGATTTGTCGCAGTTGAAGAAGCGAACGTATTTTTCAGTTAAAGTAAAAACAAAAATTCTGAAAAAATAAAAAATAATAAAAAAGACAAAATTTGCCAAAAATATGAAATTTCAAAGAACAAGCTCATGGCAATTTTAAGAACTCGGAAAAAAAAATTGAAAAAGGAAACAGTAACCTTCCTCCCAAATTGTCTCCAAAAATTTAAAGCAAGACACAATTTGAGCTCTAGAAAATTATGTGGTTAAGAGCAATTAATGAAATAAAAGTAAGTGTTGTTTATAAGTATGAATTTATTTTCCGTGTGTTTCTTATACTGCATTTTAAATAATTCTTCCTAATAGTATTTTATTCATAAAGAAAGTAGTTTGTGGTAAGAAAAGCAGATGTTTATTATCTAATACATTATTTACTATTTTACGGACTGTTTCACTGGTCCCTAGATTAAAAAAAATATTAAAATGGGAGGGATTTCTTAAATATTGTTTTCAGTTACCATGATATGTGTGGTAATTGAGAACCAAGTTCAAGAAGTCCCTCGTGATTCGAAAGTATTTACGATTACAAAATCAAGAGAACCAAAATTGTTCATAATAAAAAGAGTCTGATAATCATAATTCACAGTGAAGTTTAACAAGACATTAAAATAATTTTTTATTGATTCTAAACGCTTCTGAATTTTCTAAAAAGAAGTTTACCGTATTTCTACTTAACGATTTTACTTCTTTTTTAAATTTTTTATGCAAAAATGTTGTGGTAAATATTGGAAACACTCAAGTGTATTTTCTTAAGCAAAACCAATATAAGAACCTATTTTGTAGAATAAATAATAAAAATACAACAAAATATAGCATAAATTTATTTGGTAGACGAAATAAAAACTATAATATTTCAAAATTGAGAAACCTAATTATGTAAATACAAGTATTAATCAGCATTTAAATCATCGCATTCATGTATGCACCACTAGTGAGTGATGAAAAACTAAATCTAAAATTTTTAAATTAATATAAAGAAATTTATATAAAGAAAATATTATTACCATCGTAGCATACACCATAGCCATCACAAGACGTGTCTAATTCAGGTTCCATGACAGCAGCTGTTTTAGGTGTAGTATCGTGCAAGAATTCTGGTTTTTGCTCAGGAACTTGATTAAATAGTCCTTCTGAAGGCCCTAATTGTAGATCAGAAGCAAAAAGTTATATTATTTTTCCACTTTCAATCATCTAATTAAATCACCTGTTAAAATTACCGTATAAAAATGTATAAAATGTATGAAATCTGTATAAAAATGCATTATATGGAAGCTAAGACAAACATTATGTGTTAATTTCCACAAAAAATACGCATTTTGTAAAAATAAAAGTTCTTAAGATTTTCTGATTAAAAATATACTTAGTATATTAATATTGCTGTTTCATTTTCTATTTACTACTATCTCATTAATCTAAAAAAATTCGAAGTAAATTTAAATTCCATACCATTACCACAAACGGTCTCTAAGTAAAACCGAGATCTTTCCCCGCCAATGACGGCGGCCTGTGGATTTGCTGTGGAAATATCATCGGATCCTCCAGGGAAGGCAGTATGGTCAAGGTGGTACAAAACACATAAGGCCTTGCCAGGTCTGGTATCAGGCTTGAAAAGAATGGAACGACAAACGAAACTTTCCTCTATTGAGCACTGGTGCAAGCAATCTTGGCGATTATTTACCTAAAAAAAGCATTAAGAATCCCTTACATTCTGTATCGAATAACATACTTTCTTAAATGTTTCATCAGCATTCCCTAATCATTACTTTCATTACAACACCATTCACAGTAAAATATTTTTTTTAATTTCCCTGTGAAAAAAATAAATGTTTTGATAGTAAAATATCTTAAAACAATTTAAGCAATATATTAAAATGACAACTTTAGATAAAAATGAGAATATTAGCAGAATTTAGTGTTTCAATTGTTAAATATATTTTTCTTGTTAAACATGAAAAATTTAATCCTATTCAGTTAAAATTTAAAAAAAATATTTAATCTTATCTTTTATTTAAAGTGACGTTGAAGATCTCAAAAATAGAATTAATCAAATTATTTTAATGTGTACTTTTCCTGAAAAGTTACATAGCAAAAATAAAAAGTAATTTCATCTTATGGATTAATTAAATTAAAGGAGTTATTTTTAATCTGTTGTTTTGTTAATAACTATCTGTATATTTCTGCTAAATAGTGACATAAATTTAACTGCGTACGTATAACAAAATGTACTATTACTGTTTTAAAATCTATAAAAAATATACCATTCTTAGAAAAGTTAATTTATATAAAAAGTAATTGAAAAATATTTGAAATGATAATAAGTTAAATTATAAATCACGTTATTTATCAGCCCTTAAGTTTAAAAATAGTACATGTGACCACAAGCAATTCATTTTCCTCATTTATTTAAATTAAGGAATGGATATGAGTTGTGATAGAGCATTCTCAACTGCTTCGATTGTATATTTCACCAACCTTCACCTTGAATACAATGAGACATAGTGATCCCACGGGTAGCACAAGATCGATCAGGCCGCTTAGGGTTATGAATGAGGAAATAACACTTGTAACCCCAAGATGTCGAATCCTCGACATAACTTACGCCGGAGATAATATACTTGCAGAAAAGTCAATGCAAAATGTTTTTCCCAGCTGTTTTTTGAACTCGACATTGAATAGGTTTATCAATCTACGTGTTTAATTATGTCTTATATTTTTAAGTTAAAATAAAACCAAGTTACATCATCATGATAGTTGAGGACAAAATTCTGTACAACTGAAAAAAGATTTGTAATGGAAAAAAAAACCTTTATAAGCTTTTTCGTCATATAACATGAATTATAACTTTGGCTTTCTAACATTATTATACAAAAATATCAATATCTATTTTTCACAAAACATCATAATAATCTTATTCCTTATTAACTATTACTCATTTATATATTGCAAGAAATTATTCCAACAATTGATGAATGATATCTATGTTTAGTTGTACAAATAATGTATGCTAGTTTGTAATATATTTTTAATGTATTTTCTTTGAGATTAACTGTGCAATAATCAGTGTGCATTTTATGATATTACAATTAAGAATTGCTTATATGCGAAATTTATGTTAGTCTTTCTATCTTTAAAAGCAATAATTGAAAAAAAAATTGTGCAGTTATGAAATAATTAATTTTCTCAATTTTTCTCGTATAAATCAGCATCAAGGTTCCATAATAAAGATATTACTGATATGCAAAACTGTCGATTATCATTAAGGATAATTCCAAAAGCTATTCCTAGATTTGAAATAATTTCAAAGTCACACAACCAAGATGTATATTGCATTATTAATAGTAAAGACATATATTATACTATTTTTATAAATAGATTTATTGTTAAAAACTGAAAATAAATTATTGTCATTTAATTTGAGATATCAAACGTCACATATTAACAGAATTATTATAAGGCATTCATTATGGGATATTATTGGAATTTAACCATTTTATAACCTTAAAACTAAATATAAAGATTAAATGTCTAAAAAAGATGTATAATTGACTTAATCTTAAAATACTCAGTCTTTATAATAGAAAGTTGTCCTTACAAGTTGGCTTCTGTAATTTTCATGTGATATTTCTTATGTTTTATAACTCCATAAAAGTTTATCAGTTTAATTGATACTGTTTTAAACTTTGATACCGTTAGTCTATGAAACATTCTACCTACCACAATCTGCTTGTCTGGATAGTAATTGTATTGAACATAGCTAGTAACTGCTGCTTGAGAAAGCCCAACCTGCAGGTAGTTGTAATGCTTTGGGCCAGGGCAGACCATGGAGGCTGAAAATAAACAAAAATATTCAACAGTGTGTTCAATCACATAGCACTTATTTATGGATGAATATAAAAGAATTTGATTTACATTGAAGGCAGAAGTTTTCCAAGTAATCAACTCCTTGTGAGTCAACAAGATGGACGTTGGCACCAGGAGATCGACGATCAAATTCGCTCAAGTGACATTCGTATGTTACTACGTTGAATTCAACAGAGCGACAGACGAATCTGACTTCAGACAAGCAAGCAGCGAGGCAAGATTCTCTGTTTGATGTAAAGATGATGGCGTTGTCTAAACCTCGGAGGATCTTGTTAGGAATCCATTCGAATGTCCACAATCGATCACACAAGTGGTCTAAATAACATTAAATTTTATGAATAATATGAAATGTATACCCAAAATTTGCAAAACATTAGATTTACTTACGTCTGTACAAATATCATCGTGTGCTATTTAGTCATTATTCAATTACAATAATTGTTTCTTTACATGGGAAAAATAAAATTTCTTATTCCTTACCAATTTTAAAACTCAGAAATATCACTTGTTAATGTCTTTAAGGTAATCTAATGGCTTCATAATATATAGTTATGCATTTTTTTATTCAATTAACACATATGAAAAATTCACTAATTTTATTACTGAAGAATAAACAATATCTAGAAATAAATTGAAAACATGGTGCTTTTTAATACCTCTTTTAGTTATTTATATTTTTTTTTATAATACTTAGTTACCATTTTGAAAAACTCTTACTAAACACTTTTTAATACATTTTCATTTAATAAATATATCTATATTTACACACACACGCGTGTATATATATATATATGTGTGTGTGTATGTGTGTGTGTGTGCATAATCTTCAATGGTGCATACTATTAATCTATCGGGGCACATAAAAATTTGGTTCACCATTTTCTTAACAATAAAATGCATACAATGCAAATATTTCTTTTATTTAAGTAAATGACAATTCAGATTAAAATCTTAATTTAACCCCTCATAATGAGTTTAACCGACTTCACTTCCGCATAAATAATAGGTTCACTTTCTTAATAAATGATTAAAAAATTCTAAAGGCAATTTTTTTCCCGAGCATTTATTGAAAGTATAATTCGATCATTTTGATTTCGCTTCCTACTAATTGCCTCACAAGAGGATCGAAGCATCCATTATCCAACGAATGTCATTGTCTTGGTTTTGGGAAAAGATTTATCTCCTCCAGACATGAATGCAATCTCTGTTGTCTCACCTGAGTTGATGTTCATCTTCGTGAGGAAGTAGGTGTGGCGCCCTCTCTTAGGGGCCACGTTGGTCTTGCCGGCCGAGGTGTCGTTCTGTAAAGTGCAGGTGGATTCTGGTAGCCCGTCCTGCATCCTGACGGAATAGTCGAACGCTGCCGCCTCGCACTCGGTGTCATCGCGACACCATCTCTGGCACTCGTGCAGGGACACGTTCCGAATGGTGAAGTAAGAGAATCCATTGTAACTGAGGCCGGTGCTTTTCACAAAGGCCACACGACCTGCAACAGAAAGTACAGATTAGTTTCAAACGTACTCGTATGAATTGCAACGGGAAAATTATGCTAACATTAAATCAGATAAGCTGATGATTTGATCTTATTATAACTAAAGGTGTATACATACGGATCTATTCACTCCAAACATATATAGATAATAATCTTGAAAATATAAAGATGCATATTATTTTTCATTAAAAAATAGTATATACCTAAAATTTTTATATATACACTAATTCCCAACATCTTACGTACTTACTAATTCCCTACATCTTATTCACATAAAATTTACTGTGTATTATAGGCTTATAGACGTTTTTACTCAACTTTGAAGTCAGAAATAATTAATATTTGTTTCTGTTTTTCTATTATTTTAAGTTTACTAAATGGGAGTACTAAATGCACATTTTGTAAATTAAAGCTTTAAAAATGAGCAAATTTCAATCCAGTGATTAGATACTTGTAGTTACAATTTATCTATAAATATAATGATCTTCATTATAAATTCTAATTGACATTTATACATGCACACTCACATATATATATCCCCAACTATGATGATCATATTATCATTTTATTCCATGTGTTATAGCAAACAGTTTGCTATACATACACGCAGATATGATTGTGAATAATAAAATTTTTTTACCCTCATACACATGTAAAAATTGAAACATACATGAGTGTATGCATTATATACACTTGTGTGTATATACAATGTATGTCTATACGTATATCGACATAATCTCACTTAACTGTAGCTAAACATTATGAAGTTGATATCAACATTGTTCTATCATCAACAACTAGATCCTTACAATTTCTACTTTATGATAGTGGATAAGATTTAAACCTTATTAAAAGTTCATGAGCATTAGAACCTCTCAACCTGATGATCTTCATTTAGAGGCTTTCGTTTTAAGAATTAAGTAGCTAAAATGGATGCAGTTAAGCAAACGGAATGGATGAGGCAGCATCTGAAAGTTCAGATTAGCTCAGCGTAACTTCACTGGGGAATTATGCTTTAGAATAAGTGTTATATTATAAAAATTGCATAGTTATCAAAAATGTATGTATTCTCAACAAATTTTATGTTCTACAAATGAACAAAAAATTTTATTAACCATCAGTGAATAATGAAGCACAAAAGGCCATGAATTTGAAACCAATTTTTAGAAGCTTTGTATACAATTCACGATCGATCTTCGATAGCCCATTGATTGGTGAAAGAGGAAGATAGTTTAAAAAAGGAATCCAATAAAAAAAAAGTTTAACGATCTATTGTCCCTTTCGCTGTTGACAAAGAGAATTTGCATTTTAAAGATACATATGTATGCACCGAATCACCAGCTATCGTACACCGGAAAAAACAGTCCACTTTGCGATTTGAGGAGATGAAATAGTCAGAAGATAATTGTCATTTGATATCATTTGATTAATGGGTAAGAATTTCGATTGGTATTCTTGCGTGTGATGGATATCATCAATGTATAAACAATGACTAGTTACATAAATACTAAGTGACTAAAACATAAATATTGATTAATGTAGCTTTTCCATGCTAACAACTTATGAAAAAATAAGCTTTTCCTTTGTAAAAATAGAAGTACTCATAAATGAAGTTAATATTGATATTTATTTCAAAATAAATTATCTTCAGTCAAGATAATTATATCTTAACGAGAAGGAGGATGTATAATTATATATTATTAAGGAAGAGGAAAGTATAATGATATTGGAATATTTTATTTAAAATCACATATTATATTGTGTAAGGTTTCAAAATTGTTATCATAATGAAACACGCTCTGGTTACATATAATATCCTAAATCAAAGTTTTTCACAAATCACGAAAAGCACATTTCTTGAAACTATTCAATAAAATTCTAATGTATTGTCATTCATTTCTTCAAAATTTCTGTTTTATGAGAAAAATTTCGGACAAATCGATCGAAATGTATTAAACACCAAAATTTTTGATGTAGATTGATGTTGGACAATATTGCATCAGTAGATTTTTAGACGCAATCAATGATTATAATTAAATGATAATTTTGTGTTGAAGATGATATTTAAATTTGCACCAGATTACTTTTTAATATATAAATATGGGTTTTCAATAAAATAATCATCTATTATTTGTTAAATTTTTCTCTATAGTCAGTCATATTATTGCGTATACTGGTTACGCACTTCCATTTAAATTATTTATACTATTATATACATTTATGCAGATTTATCTGGAATACACCAATTACGAGTGCTACGTAACTTAGAAAAGGATATCTCTCTAAAATATCTTTTATTAATACTAAAATTGTTCAGATTAATATTAATTAATAATGTTCAAATTAAAATTGAACTTCTAATTGAATTTTCTATAAACTAAAAATTTAAATTTACAAATTTCGGTTTACCAAATATAATGAAGAGCCTAAAATATTCTAAAATCAAACTTAGTTTTGATAAGTATTTTATAGCTTAAAAAATATTTACAATTTCGCTATATATTTAATTTTAGGAGGAAAACATAGTTAAGTGTTTAAATTGATTTTTTAAAGCAATGGTTAAAATTCAATTGTCAAGTATTCTAAAAATTTGCAAATGCTATTTCTTCAGTTAAAAATTTTAAATTTTAATTCAATTTTATTAAATTTAATTAAATATATTCTTTTAACAACTAAAATTTATCTTAAATATTATATATATGATTTTACTTTATCGTATTTCATCCACACGAAGACGAATAATTCAATTTTATACTTAAATGATTTAAAATTAAAGTAATAAAATGTTTTTAATATATTCAAAAACATTTTAATATTTTAATTTTTATTGAAAAAAACGTATTATAGTATTATCTTTTTATAGTAAAAAACGCACTAAGTAAAGATAAAACAATATAGTATAACTAAATATTTATCTAGTCTTCTACATTTTTAATCATCATTTCTTTAAAAAAAAAATTCATTTTTACTGAACTTACTTTTTTGCAGTTGTGTATATTCAATTGAATTGGAGGTAAAGGTGTATTTAATTAAATTACCATTAAGAAAGTGTTTTTTTTAAAAAAACTATTAAATAACATTTTAATCAAAAAAACATATGTTTACTTCCTCGATTTACAGCAAATAATTATTTACGGAATCAATAAATAATTCTGGTACAAGCTTAAAGGTCATCGTCATTACAGCTTCTCAAAAAAAAAAAAATGATAAATAGAAAAAAAAGAAACAAATAGCTGTAATGGATGTTCTAATAGAAAAGGAATGAGGGCTGAAGCCAATTAATTTCGAATGCGGGACCTGCTATTAACGGATCAATCACATTGTTGAAACAGCTGATTCATCCATTTTTATTGACACTTTTCTAGTCATTTAGTGGAGTTTTCGGAAATGATCGATTCACGCATCCGTGAACGAGGCAACGAGGGACGATGCATCATCTGAAAATTGAGCTGACCGAGACCTAACTGGGCAGAAAATAGGCAAAATTATACCCCCAAAAAAAAGAATAGTACATTGAAAAGAAGAAAAATGTAGGTTACTGAAATACACAATTTTATTAAATTGGCTAAGAATTTTTCGCATAAACTAGGAACAAAATTACGTATTGGAACCTTTTATTTGTTGTAAATAAAGAACATATTTTGTTTCCGTATATTTATAACAAAAACAATTAAAGCAATTTAGGGGTTAATAATGACAAATTTGGTTTATGAATAAGTAGAAATTAAATAGAAGTTAATTACGAAAATAATCTTAGCGATTGATAAGTTTATTAATCAATAAATATGAAATTATTAATGTTTTTAATGAGGCAATTTTCGTATTTTTAACCATAAAAAAGGGGATTATTAAATTTGAAAAATATATTGAAATATGAAATACAGCTACTTTTTGTTTTAAATATCGTAATTGACGAACCATTGTTATTTATGATGTTTACAAAAGTATTTAATTATGAAACTGCCTAGAGAGCAATCAAACAGTTGGGTGCATTTGTAAGGTTTCTTAAGCATTTACATATATTTACCTTCTAAGAGGACATTTGCTAGATAGTGGATCATATTCAAGGATTCTAAGGAAGTTGTCACGTAAATTGATCGTTGTAAAAGTATTACATTCTTTCATATTAACAAAGGATACTCCTTACTTATTTAAAAGAATCTCACTAGGGTTTCTCCATCAAATAAAGATCATAATTGATGCACTTCATAAAGAAAACACAGCACATTTTAAAAAATCTTATTAAAAGTACAACTTATATCAACTTATAAAGCTTATGCATGCAGAACATAAGGTTATATCACTCTTTAATTGCTGTAAAACTATTATTAAACTAAGTAACTGTTATTAAAATTGTATTTATAACCATTATTAAAATTAAGCTCTGTAAAATATAATTATTATTGTTATAAGTATTATTGTTATTAAAATTGTTATTTAAAATGGAATATGAGTTTTTAAAATCCATATAAAAACAGTAATACTATAAGCACCTACTTAAGACTTAAATTCAAATATCAGCAAAATAGATGAGTTTCAATGTCAGATTACAACAAATTTTTGGATAACTTTAGCATTAGTATAATGCTATAATTAATTTTAATAAAATTATTTTGAGAAGTATCATAAAATAAAATACAAGATAATTAAAATTTAATCACCTTATAATAAAACAAGAATCAATGAAATGAATCATGTATATCATTAAAAAATATGCGTTGTAAATAATTTAAATGTGTCTTCTATTAAATGAACAGTAAAAACTATATTTCCAAAGAAATATATAGTTTTAGGTTTACTTTGCCTAAATTATATAACCATTATGATGAAAGAATTTTATTTTCATTCAAATAGTTATTTAATTTAAAAAAAATTATACGAACAATCTGAATTATAACAACTAAAAGTACTTCATAAATTATAATTTTTTTTTCTTTTTAAATTATAAAAATTTTTTTTTTACATTTTCTTCAAGATGTTCATAGTCCTGTATTTCATGTAGAAAATTTATAGCAAATTTTAACTTCAATATAACAAAATTTTTTCCTTAAATTTCAATAAAACTTAAACAGCTTTGCTTTGCTAACTTTTGTAGTTTCAAATGAAATTATATTAATTGAACCTACATTGTTTATAAAATTATATTTTATTTATTTAAAATAATATTTTATAACAAAAATAAATCATTTCAAAAAGAATATCTTTTCACTGCGATACATGTATTTGTAATGCCTAAAAATTAATTTTTTTCATTAAAATAAATATTAAAAATAAAAAATAACCATTTTTGAAAACGTGCATGTTTTTATAAAAGTTTATTCCTGCCTGGCTCACATAAATTTACTTGCAGCATTTAATCTACAAAAGCTTCATACTATTAAAATTTAAAACAGTAAAAAAAAATTTATATGTATAATTTGATGTTTTATTATAAAATTAATACTGTAAATCAATATACATATAATATAGTTTAGTTTTACTTTAGAATTATAATATAATTATTTAAATAAATTGGATACAAAAAAGTTTATTCATATAAATAAAATTTTTTATCAAATTTATCACGATAAACCAGTTTGAGAGAGGATATAAAATTTTAACAATTTCCGAAAAAAACTTAAATAAATTTTATGCAGTATGAACTTTAGAAATTAAATTCTTTAATACAAAGGAAAAGTAAAATATTATTAATTCAATGACTACATAATAAATATGAAAGAAATTTTATAAGTGATTTTATTATTTACAAAGTTTGTGTCCAACATAGATAAAAATAATAATGTATAAAAAATACTGCGGGAATAAATTTGGTTGTAGCCGATTTATTTTTAAGTAGTAGTTTTTTTTTCATAACAGTTACTACAGAATTTTCTTTTTTCCTGACTAAAGTTTTCTTACTAAAAATACATTTATAAATTCTTTCTCACAGTTTCCAATTTCCGCCTGACTGTTTTGACTGCCAAAAAATCGGAAATTTATAGCCACGCTCTTAAGTCTTTTTTTTTTTTATCATATGATTCAGTGGTTTTAATCACGTGAATAAATTTCCTTTTATATTTCTTGTTTATATTGTTGTTGCAAGAATTCTTTTGATAAATGAAAGATGAGAAATTATTTTTTTATAAATAAGAAGTTAAAACAATGTAAATCAATCTATTTTAATCTGTCTTTGTGGCAAGATAAAATCTAGCTGCCTCTATAGATAAATAATAAAATTATAGATATATACATATATATATATATATATAATATATATTAGAATTTTTGTTTGGTTTCTTCTTGAACCACAATATATTACTAGAAAAAAAGATTATTAAATTACATAAAAAAAATTCATCAATTGAAATATAAAACTTTAATCAAATACTTAACTGAAATATTCTAAATTTTTAACTTAATAGATTTTCGGCTGATAAATTGTAGCAAATAAGTTTGGAATAATACTTTCAAACCTACAAAAGGGCTCAAAAACAAAGGAAATTTTATAACGTGTGTCAAGAATTTTCAAAAATTATATAATATTCAAAGAAAATCAATCACAACTGTGAGCAATAGCATAAAATATTGTAGATCATAGTTTGGTTAAGTTATGTAAAATATGTTAATAGAATCTAGGCTTATTGGGTAAGAAAAATTTAATTTATTGATAAGAATTTTTGTAAATAAATAAAAGAAATCAATAAGAATTTTTGAAAATAATGTCAAATTGTGATATTATTATATTGAAATGAAGTTCGAATCGTCAAGTTAAATAATCTCTAAGGCCAGGCAACTCAGAGGTGTTAATTAAGTATAAACTGTCGGTTTAGCACACAAGTTGTGAGTAGTTTTTTCTTTTCCTGTGAATGATTTTTAGTACTTCCTATAACTTGAAAAAATAAACTACAAGCAATTTATCGTCTATTTCGCTTCGAAACATCTCAATGTGATTTGATCCTATTAACACAAAATTTCCCAATATTATTTTAAATATCTAAGGTTTTATTAAAATATTTGCGATTAATACGAGATATTATTTATTAATCAGACTACATCAATTGATAAGAGATAGCGTCCACAGTAAGGCTTCATCTTCTCTTCAGTTTAAACCATTAGAAATTTTTCAGAGCATCCTGAATTAGCTTTATTTCTGATTGATTGTATTAAAATAGAAAATTGAATGATTGATTGTATTAAAATCAATCATACAACTGCTAATTATTAAGCTCGTTTTGAAATATTTAATATATTATTATATTTTTTGATAGCTTCAGCTTGTTTCACTTTAAGCGATTGTAATATCCAGAAAGAAGGAAAGAAAGTTTTAAAAAAATGATGATAATTTATTGGGACATTTTTTGAAAAATCTTATTGAATAATTTTATTTTATTAATAAAACTGCAATAACTATAAGGGTATCAAATTAATTTCTTCATAATAACTGACATACATATATATTGATAATATATATATGTGTAAATATATATTGATAACATATATATGTGTGTGAGTGTGTTATATTTCATGTCATTGTTTCTTAAATTCCAATTATTTATTGTATATCTCATTTTAATAATTTTCCCTTGTCCTTCTTATCATTTCATACCGTTAATTTAGTTGTTAAACATTTTTTAGAAATGAACCAGAAAACACAATATAAAGAAAAAAATTCTTTATTTTTTTTAAATAATTAATTTTTGTTGCATTCAATTATTAATGTGTGAATGAATAAAAGATGGATGAGATAATTATGATTTAATTAACGAATATTTTTACAATTATATAATTTTTATGTATCTCTGTTGTAGAATTTTAATATAATGTTACAGGGATTCATCATTCTGTATAAGTACTATCATTTGATTAAGCCTTTTTTCATATTTTTTAAATTAATGCTCTAGCTTAATTATATTTTACACATCTTACTATTTTAATAATACATTAAAATTATATTTATTATTCTTACACAGATGAAACGAGTAAAAGTTTAAAAAATTTGTATCGACTATAATAACCTTTAATTAGAATTCCTAAAAATTTTATTTTCATAAAATATTGATTGATATATTTATTTAAGGGATTATTATATAATTATCATAACAAATTATAAATATTTAAGTTTTGTATCTTAGGAATAAATATAATTATTTATGCTTAATTAAGTTAACAATAGAACACCGTTATAAGGTTTTATGATGAAAAAAAAAAAAAGATCCCACATGCAATATTTTTTTCAAGAAAGTTGAAGTTTAAAAGAAATTCTTATACCTTAATCTCAAATTTAATCTGCTAAGGTACATTGAAACAAAAAGCAAATGAAAGAATTCCAGCTTATTTGAACTCTCACGAAAAATACATATTTCAAGATCATGGAAGGATTAAAAAAAAAAAAGCAAGCAAATATTCGGTGAAAAGTTCGCTCGAAAAAATATGAGAATAGCAACATTCGTAGTCATAACACCTTCTTTCATGGAAGCTATAACAACATAACAAATAGTTCTTTAATCTCGTTACAGACAGAATAATTCCTTAAGCAGCTAATGCATAATTTAAAGATCCACTGCTTGAATTTAAAAAATCTAATTGAAACGACAGAGGTGAAAGTAGCTCGGTGAAAAACGTTTCAGAACAGCCCTGGGCCAATGTCAGGTAGCCAAGCGGTATCGCCAATGGTCTTGACATTCGCACAAACATCTGCCATAGAGAATATCAATTAGAAAATCAAGGTTTGACCTTGGAAACTCACTGCGTTGTCTCTAGGGCGAGAATAAATCTCGGTGAATTCACAAAACCTTTCGAGTTGGTGTTCATTTTATCCTTTTGGCCGATCGTGCTCCACTTCCTGCAAAGGCTTTTCAGATTCGGGTGACTTTTCACCTTTCTGCTTAGGTTCTAAATTGTTGTTATTTTCTCCGTGACTTGACCATCGGTCCGAAAAATCCACTCGCCACAGCAGTTTCACTCAAAGGTGTACGTCTTCGGAATTTCTAATGTGCTGATGAGATTCTTCGTCTGGAATCAGATGCAATTGGGTCTTTGATAATTGATCACGTGTGACTGGCTTACGAGGCCGTAGGTGAGAAGGTGTTTGCATTGTCTGGGAAAACGATATTACCTGAATTCATTAATGATGATGTATATTGGTAGAATAAAATTCGCAGGTGACATACAGAACAATGTGAATTTGTGTCAATAAACCACAATAGATGGATTCAAGAACACAATACTCCACCTTTGATGTGTTATTTCGAAATGAAACTAGTTCTATATAAATAAATGGAATACTATCAATTCAAGAAATCGGTGAACCCAAACATTTTAACTGGGTGAATATTCTATTCGAATGAATTAAAGAACGTTGATTGCCTAGAATGCTTATGACTAAGATGAAATTATAATTTATCAAGTTACTTCTCTAAATAAAATAGCATTTACAAATAAAAATGCATTAAGTTTTTCAGGTATGCATGCAATAAAAATATATTTCCTATTTCTAAATATTTTATATTTTATGCACTACATATAACCAATAGGATCATTAATAAAATCTGAAAGCCATGATGTCCTTCACTTATGTGTAATATGCAATGTCTTTCATTGACTCACATTAGAAAATTATTAAAATTGTAAAAAAAGAAATAAATGAATAAAATAAAATAAAGAAAAAAAGCTGTAATTTTTAAAGTATTTGAAGAACATTATAGAAGAAACATTTTAAGTAAAAATAACATAAAAGGAGTCAGAAGCAATTTTTATGAAATAGAAAAAATTATAATTGCTTTTTCCTTACTATTGCATAATTATAAATAGTAATTTCAGCTGGTAGAGATATAATATTATAGATATTAATATTAGTTGGTTCTTAGAACTTGAAATCTGTCAGATCACATAATTTTCGTAAATTTAAAGCAGTGTAACATTATTTTTAAATTGTTGAATTATTTTTTGAAAATAATGTATATATACATATATAATTACAGTGAATATTATATATGTATACATACATTATTTTTAAATGTTATTTTTCAACTAGAAAACTTTAAAGGCAATGAAGGAAGTGATATATGAAATACGTGTTTCAAAATTTCCTGTCTTTTCAATCAAGAGAGGATATCTGAAAATAAAAGCATCGCGCTATAACACCGCATGAATAATATATATACATACATAATATACACCAAATGAAAATTGTTTAAATTCCATCTCTCAACGAAGGATAATATTGTAATAAAATAACGATATTTTCAGTTAAAATTAAACAAAAACCATGATACTTTTGAAAATAGATTCCATCACTTATCCAGATTAACCTATTACAAATTTTTAAATCAAAAAGCATATTTTTCGAATATTTAATTAAAACGAATTTTAATTTTCAGTTATAATTAGCAGGCAAATGTATCATTTTCTTCCCACTTCTATTAAAAATATTCAAAGACTGTTATTAAATATATTTCAAAAAATAATAATGGTTTGATAGAAACATATAAAATGCTACATTTAATGTCTCGTTAATAATTTTATTTATTGAGGAAAATGTTTAAAATACTTTTCATGAAGTATTTAAAATAAGTAAAGTAGTAAAAATATCTGAAATATTAAACAAATATTCACCTCCATTATTTTTATTATTTAATTGCTTAAGGAAGATATAATTCCACTTTCTTATTAATATTGTTAATAAACCGCATTTGTCATTGCAATCACCAGTTCATTTCAGATCCTAAATTCTTACTATTATAAATATAAAAGCAAAGTTTTTATTATTAAAAACATGAAAAATTATACACTGTCCAATAAAGAACATAAAATTAAATTTCCTTCACGAAGAAATAATTATTAAAAACTTGTGTGTTTAGCCTGATTATAATATTTATTAGCGCAGAAACGTTTTGCATATAATGCCACAAAACTTAAATAGTACAAATAATTTCAAAGGCTAATGTTTTTACAAAAAGTTTTAGTTTTGTAAAGGAAATGCTTGTTTAGATTTTAAAATATAAAGATATATATTACCTCTCTATATATTTGAATCTCTGAGTATAATTTAGGAAATTTTAATATGTTCTAATAGTTAAACGAAAACTTTAAACCTTATTTACGATATTCCTAGGCAATTCCTCAGCATACACTTTTCCGTTCTGTCGAGCAGTATTTAAATAAATTTTATTACGCATTTTTAAGTCCTACTAAATGCTGAAATACGCTTCTTTTGTTTTTGTAGGTTTATTAAACGGTAAAGTTATTACTGTGTTTCATTAAATTAATGTGGAGGATTAGCAGCTTTTCGAGTAAAAAAATGACTTAAATATAAAGACAGAAAATAAAAATTCGAACATTTTTGAAGCATTGTAATTTATTTTCTTTTTCGTACATTTCTGTATCTTATTTTTTTAACAGATTTAAATCCCATTTTTGAAATTCCTCAACGCTTCTTTATATAAATATACTAAACATTCCAAAATGTTGGCTTAAGAATGTTGCATTAAACTTTCCCTCATAAACTTGATCGGTAAGCTAAATATATTAATACAAGCAGAAGGTTCAATCTAAACATTCCAAAATGTTGGATAAAGAATGTTGTAATAAACTTACCTTCATTAACTTGATCAAAAAGCTTAGAAACATATACAACATTGTTTGAGGAATTTTCAAATGTATTTTAAAAAATGCTTCACATGGTAACACAACAATCAACGCTTTACTATTCAGTGCTAAATTTAGATTATACCCGAATTTCCTGGATTCTTTATTCTTAATTCAAGCATTTTACGAATGTAATACTTTAACAATAAGTGTTAGAGAATTTTTCAGCTGACTAATTAATAATATGAACAATGAAATAAAACTGTTTTTTAGCTCTTCTGGCTGCTTAAGAAAATAATAATTTGAATTTATACTCCAAAAAAGTTAACCGTAACGCAAAAATATTTGCTAGTGAAAAAATCAACCGGAAATCCAACAAAACATTCGTAAATTAATCAGAAATTGCACAGAATGATGTTATATTTTACTTCTTTGCCGAGTATCTAAACCATGTGCAGCGTCTTTAAAGATTTCAAATCTTAAACAAAATATACCTGGTTATTATTAAATAACTTGAATATAAAATAAATTCCATTTTGCTCTTAAGCATTTCTATATATGCTTAAAAACATTCTTCTTTGGATAGCTAACAGAAATTTTTGTTAGGTGTAGCTGGCAACACATGCTTAGTTCGCAGATTCAATTTGCAATAATTAAAGAATTCTTTATTTTTTATTCTAAACTCTTCGTGTGCTTTCAAATATTTGTATTATATGTGTGTGTGTGTTTCTTATAATTATTACAAACTTAAGAGACAATACATTTTTTTAACTTACCATTGTGAAGTTAGTATATGAGTATTACTTTACTGAAATCGTCAAAGACATTAGATTGAGACTTAATATGAAAAATGAACTTCAACGTTATAATTTTATTGAGAAATATTGGTACAATAACATGAAAGTAAATTTCTCATTTTACTTGCGTCATGAAAAAATTATCAAATCTATAATCAAAGCTAAAAGCTATCTACAGAAATTCATGATGTGTCATGAATATTTTTATTTCTGTAAAAGCTTTTATCATTATTTTATTCAAAGATAACTTTAATTATCCTTCTTTTGCAATTTAATGTGCTTGACCTTTTGATTACCTTGTAACAAAAAAACTCATTTAATATAATTCTTAGCCTATTTTCCATTTAAAGGCTTTCCTTGAATTTGTATACCATTAATTCTAAAATAACTTTCTCGCCACGCTTTTTATTTCTTTTAGAATTAAAATTTCTAATTCCTTAATTCAGAAATAAAAGTTTAAAAAAAATCATCTTTATTTCATCCCTACATTTTGTGGTTAAAGTGCTTATGTCGCAATTTTTCTCTCCAGTGGGCAGCTTCCTCAGGCATCCTTTCATCACAAAAAGGAAGGGGACATAGTTAAAAGGACGTACAAAATTACACATTCCTAGGGTGCGTGTAGAGTAGATTCACTATCCTCAGCAAGGGAGAATCAAGGTCAAGGCGCGATGCTCCAGTTAGTCGCCAAAGTAGGAATAAAAGAATGAAAATAAAAATGCTACTAGACACGGAAGTTCTTTAAACAAAGGTATTGTACTCTTATTTAGTTTGTTTTCTTTTTATCATTCCCTTCTTTACTATCACAAAAAGTCGTGTCTCGACACCATCACGCCAACACCGAAAAGAAATTACCCTTCCGAGACGGAAATTTCTGGTACAGGTACTACTAGGCACTTGGAAAAGTGCTCTGCACTAATATCTCTCGTTGATGGATTACAAGGACAGTTATGAAGTTGTAAAACACGCCAAGATTCAACACGATCTCTGGAGTCGATTATAGCTTCTTTCTCAACCCAGGAAGTAGGATGGTTCGAGGAAGCCTTGTTAAAACAACCCTTCTTCGTGGAGGTGGTGAAGGGGTATCAGTTTTGTGGGGGAGTAAGAATAGACAATGTGAACGTTATTACATCTATCCACCCTTTTATAGCCCATATCTTGTATTTAAAAAGTCGAGATTACTCGGGGAGTGTTGTTTAAGCCTTCCGCTCAGACATCTGAAATGATTCTTTTGTTCCAAAGACGCTAGTAAATCTTTGTTTTGTAGATTCAAATTATCGTTCGTGAAAGGAATATAACAGCCCGTTTCTGAATTACTTTCAAATGAACGTGTGCAATTTCGGTGATTATTGTTTGATGTGACTTGGAGATATTTGAAAGCGTTCCTTTCGTTTTCATTACGAATATTTGAATAAACCTGTTTTTCATTTCATAGACTGTTATCAACTTTTCAAACAATGCTATAATTGAGAAATAAAGAATATTTTCTTCACCATATATTTTTGAATCAAGTTTCAATTGCTTTCTCAGTGTTATTTTGTCTTTTTTAATCCAAATACATCTTACACTTCAACTGTTCTTTTTATTCATTGAAACATATTGTGTAATTTAATTGCATTATATTTCAGGATGCCTGCTTCTATCAATTGAAACCATTAAGTCCTTCTAATTAATTTATAACTTTAAATACTGTTAAATGATGAAATAAACATTGTAGATGACACACCTCTCTAAATATTTACTCTAAAGGAGAAGCACAAAATCATAAGAATAGTTTAAGTGAATAGATCCTACCAGCCATGTGCTTCGATAGATCATTTCATGAGTACATGTATATATTTTTGGATCCCAAATCAATACAAGTATATTTTTTTGTAACTTTCTTAATGAATATTTATGAGCATAAGCCTTGTAGGAAGCTTTCGTATTTATACATCAAAATGTATTTATTTCGACACGCTATTCATATCAATTCTGCTACCTTATAAAATTTTAATGGTTCTCTGGTATTCTCAGTTTTGAAAGAAAAGCCTGGTAACTAAAAGATTAGGTCAATCTTTGATTATTAACTACAAGCCTTTAAGACTATTATTCAACTGATATTCTGAATTCGACCTTTTCCACTACTGAACATAAAAACTAGATATTGCACATCTGTCAGCGTGAATGCTTGAAAGTTTTATAAAATTTCACTTTTTTAACACGTGAACATGGCCACTTATCTATGAAACGTCTCCCTCTCCCAAAATATTATAATCTACTTTTAAAGTATACCTGCTGTAAAAGAATAGTATTTAAATGCTTTACAACAGCTTTTAATAGTAAATTTATCCACTTTCCAATGTCAAAATAAATCTGGGCTCACATGCTTCTGAATGCCAAGTTCCAGGTTTGATTTCAGCCACATAAAATGGATTTCCCGTTTCTATGTTCTGCATGCACAACTATCCCGAAGAGTGCTTCAGAATTTTCTGGGTTTTCTACCTTGCGATATTTAGTGGTAGCCCACTATCAAAGAAAAATCCCAGAAAAAGGCATTTCGTGTTAGATGTTCAAATGTCAAACAGATCCCTTCGATTATTCCGATCTTCATACTTACAGAATTTTTTTTTAAAATTCTAAATATAACTTATATATAATAATGTTATTGTAATAATGTATAATAATGTAATTGAATAATAATAATGTATAATAAGTACATTATTACTGAACAGTAATAATGTATAATAATGTAACTGAATATAACTTTCTTATAATTGAAATTAAAGAGTACCATTTCTAACGCAATTACATATTAATTGCGTCTGAAATGGTACTCTTTAATTTCAGTTATAAGAATTTTTGCGAGCATTCCTTTAAAGATGTGTATTTTTGAAAAGTGCCAGAATTGTGATTCCATATTACTCAATCATTTCATCTGAGTTGTAAAAATCATACGGAATTTATAATGATTTATATGATAAAAAGAGATTTATTTAAAAATCAATAATTTATTAACAGAGGTAGGAATTTTAACTATATTTTCGAAATTACTTTTTTAACTTTAACTTAATAAATTACATTAAAATTATTATCATCGTTAAAATTATAGTTATAAAGGTAATTTTAATAACAATATTAATTGTTTTAATTAACATAAAAACAATAATTTTTCATGCTTCTATTCCATATGGACGTAAAATATAAAGTATTTTAAAAAGAAACTTTTCTTGTTCATAATTTTTTTAAATCAATTCATGAATTGTTTTTTTTCAATCTCTAATTAAAAATCCTTTTTGTTACATTAAATAATAAATATTATATTTTGTGTTTGTTCAAGGTTTTCTTTTGTTTTAATAATAGCAACTTCCGAATTAGATTTCAATAGGCCAAATCAAATTAAATTTACTCTAAAATTGAATCATTAACATAAATGGCTCTATATTTATGAAGAATTTCTCATTTTACCAATTCAAATGAGTTCGCGCTACCTGTCATAATTAAGTAAAACTATCTCAAAAAACTGTCATGAGTAGAGAAGCATTACTGATATAAACTAGTCAAAATTTATAAAACTATTTTACAAAATTAAATTCTGATTAAAAGTTGTTGCCACTTTGATAAATCAAATAACCATTTTTTTCTTTGAATTAATTTCAGCAATGTCTCTCTCACTTTCATAAAACATATTAGCGAAAATATGTTTATAATAACTAAATATTAATTTAAAAATGAATAAATTGAAAAATATAATGTTAGGTGCTACACACATAAAAGTGACTTTAAAACTGATTTCATACTACGTTTCAGCTTTCAGTTTTTCTGCAAACGATTATGAAAAAAGAGACAAAATAATTCTATGGTACTGCCCTAACTTAAAAAGATATTATCAAGAAAAAGCAGTAAAGTTGAAATAGATATATATTTTCGAGATCATCTTACGTGTAATAAATGAAATGTGCAAATCGCCACACCTTCAAAGTAAGAAAACTACAAAAGAGTTACCGGTTTATTAACTGCAGAAAAATCCTTCTAAGGGTTAGGGAATGGGAATTTTTTTTTAATGCTATAGCATTTTTGAACGACTCTATCACTGACAAATAAAAATATACTCCAGAATTCAATCTGTATGCTATTTCAAATGACTTTTCCTATAACACACCTTTTTTCCATTAAAATTTTTCAATGCGTTAATGAACTGAGCTTTTATGTACTAATATCATTGCAATTCAGGTTGTTGATCCTGCTTTTGAGGAAACTTCTTACATTGCAACTTTAGAGCCATCTTTAATAATATCACTCTAAGCAGTGTAGCATAAAAATTTAAATGATGATATTATTATTATTTATAATTTAATTTGCAGTTACTGATTTATCTTAATCGTTTATTTACCTTTTTTTTTATTTGGTAAATGAGTGCTCTGAACTATAACTTTCAATTCAACGATTTTTGAATTTTATCTCGAATACAGGTTTTATATTATACTTATATCAGAGTAGATATTCGTAAGAAAACGGAATTTGTTTTAAATATAGTGTCCTAATCAAATTTTATTATTCGATAAAGTCAGGGAAATATGAAACATAAATGCAGTTATAAATAAATCAAGATGATTATAAAATTGAAACTTTTTAAGATGAATAATAAAATTATTCACATCTTTCAAATTCATGCAGTTTCTTTCTTCTTCAGAAAATCGTTTATAAAATTTATTTTTCTTTACTTTGAAACACTACGTTTAATATATGGAATTGAAGAGTTTCTTTTTTTGAAGGGAGGAGGGGATTTACGAAACTTGGATAAACTGCTCGCCGTCGTTCACTATATTTTAATTTTTGATTCAATCATTGCACAGAATCTTATGGTAGATATGTAATCATCTTAGTCGAAATTGATGATATTATAAACCAGAAAATTACTTCATTCATATTTACAAATAAGTTCCACATAATTCACGTTAAATTGTCGAAGATACGATATGGAACTCTTACTGAATGGAAGCATTTTCTATGAACACGTTTTTAAGCCTAATAGTTCTATTATAGCTTTAAAAATTTAAAAAAAAAATAAGAAGAAAATGCTGAAAGTAATTTGCTTATGTCGTTGTTTACAACGCAATCAATTGAAATATAACGAAATTCTTATGTTAGACATTTTAAGGTAATCTACCATAAATTCGCATATCAAATTATTTCCGTCCCTGATAAAACACTGAACGGAAATAAACATAAGCTTAATAATAATATATTCATCATAAACTCACGGTTTCTACCACTTCGGTATCATTAAATCAATTTTTGTTTTTTAAAAAAAAATGCTGCAAAATATCGCTTACACAAATTTTGTGATCATAACAAAGTGAGTGTTCTATAAATTGATTTCTTCACAATGCGTGTTATAAATGGTTGCGGGTAGTTATATAAATTAGAAAAAAGTGGTTTCTCATTCTCTCTCCATATCAGCAATAACAATCTGAGTTCATAGCTAGGAATGGAAAAATAAAGCGATTACACAATTTAAAGAGGGAAATAATAATCATTATGGAGGAAATGAACGCGCCAGGTGATATTTGACCTTGATTATGAAAAGCAAACAAGATCAGTTTGTGTTTCGCCTCTTTCCATCGCTTGAATTTGATCAATGCATAAATCATTTCCGCTGTTTAACGCTGGTAAACATTCCAGAATGCATTGTAAAAGTCAAAGATAGGGAAGTTTTATTAATTCGTAAAAAAAATTAACTAAAACGAAATGATAAACAACCGAAAGAGGACATTTTTAATTCAATAATGTCTATATTCTGATTATATTTAATGATATTATTTATCAAACAAAATTATGTTAAAAAAAATAACTAAAATTTTTTTAAATAATTTCTTTGTCCTAATTAGTGCATGTATGAAGCTTCTGAAGACATTTAATTACTTATATGCAAAGTATTCAAATTACTGGGGGGACAATAAATATAACAATGGATATATTTTTTTTTCTATATGAAGTAAAAAAATATTTTGTAATGCCAAATTGAACTAGTTATTCAACAGTTTTTTTTTAAATTTACTGTAAAGTTTCAAAACATCTACTGTAATTTTTTTGTAATTACTAAAATTTGTATATTTGTACATTTTCTTGGTAAAAATTCATTTAAGATTTTCCAATTAAATACTATATGCGATACTCATGTCAGTATATTTTACTTCATTCTGGAACAATAAATTAAATTTTCATAATAGATATTAAGAATTGCTTAAAATGCAATATTATATTTGGTAATTTCAAAATTTAATATTATCTAAGAGAATGATATTAAGTTTAATATTATTCTTATAGATAATATAAAGAATAATCAATATTACCTAGAAGAAAGAATTACTTAGTAGAAATGTAAAATAAGAATGGTTTTTTCATCACTCCTTAAAATATCATACAGAAGTTTTGGTATTTATGAAAACAGATTAACTAAATAATTTTCGCACTTTACCATTGTTTAACATTAAATAATTATTTTTGTGTAACATAATTATTATTTGTTAAAGAAAAATTGGTTTGTGTCTTCTATTTTTAATAAAATGTAAATAGTATTAATATACATGCGTATTGAATCCACTAATTTAAAGCCAAGCTGGTAACCCAATAATTAACATTCTGGCATTCGGTTAATCAGTTTATGGTTTGAATCCCACTTCGAGTTTGGATGTTTGTACAGTTTCGATTTTGATGTAGTTACAGTTCAGAATCCATTTTAAACCGAGCACCCGGTCAAAGTAACCCTTGTGTGCAAAGAAGGACCTTTGATCAATAAACAAATCAAGCCAATAATTTAACATCATAGAAGCTTATTCTGCATTGAAGTGGAAGGCAATATGGACAAAGATAGTTTTCAAGGAATTGTTGAAATTTGCCATTTGTAGCATAGATGTGCACTCCACCATGGTTGGAAATCTTTAGCTGGGCCATTTCACATTAAATGTGCCTTATATAGGGATTGCTAGGAAGTTGTTCAAAGCATAGAAAAAGTGTTAAGGAATTGCAGACACAAAAGATTTTAAGCTAGCAGTTGACTTCAGAGTACGAGTAAAGTAGAGCTGTAAATGGATTGCATTTAACAAAGAACTTATTCAATTATTTTAATTTTATTTAAATTTAATATGTATATATACATACATACATATATGGATTTTTTCTTGTACTATTGCTATTTATATTTAATTATTTACTCCTTTAATTTATTTTAGTTAATTTCAACTAATTTTATATTATTAGTTTCATTAGATAAATTTATTTGTAGTTTTAATTCAGTCAGGAAAGAAAGGGTTTGCAGAATCGTAATGATTGCAAATTACAGAAACTTACTTCTATGTTTTGAAATGACTTTAATTACAGAATTCCCTTTCTAAATTATTGCCTTAAGATTTCATTATTCGTTATAATTAGTTCACTAATAGTTTTTAAAGGAAAACAAAAAATTAATGATCACTGGTGAGTAGATTCTGAAATAATCAATGAGCATTAAACTATAGAAAAATGTGAAGATTATTTTATTAGTCTGTTTACATAGATACCATTAACCTTCTTTATGATTTTTTGAAGGAATGGTGAAGAAACCAATCTTTTATTTTAAATTTCTACATTTTTTGTCTCCTATCAATAAATATTATATCTTTTTGAACTTGATAAATCAATCAATTACATAATAATCGAAATAACTATAGTTATGCATCTGTACCTTAATAATAAAGACAACTAATTCATGTTGCTTTAAAATAAATCTTTTCGCACTAATCAAAACTAAAAAGCATTTTTAGATTTACATGGTTTTATTAAATATAAATAATCCAAAATATTTCTAAAGGGAATTTTTTTAGTTTACCATGCGTATTCAATAATGCATCCGCATTCTCAGTATAATACTTAAAAATCTGAAATAATTAGGAATTGTATTCAATTCTATCACGAGCACGATTACTAATAATAGATTTTAAAATGTAAACCAAATTGGAAAATAAGAATTAACATATATTTTTTTAGTTAGATATAGTTAAAAAACGATTTAGTAAATTAATAATTTCCTCTTGATATTAGTATCAAAATCTATTTAACTTCTGAAAGAGAAATTTTTTTTTTCTTTTTTACTCTGGGCAATGAATTCGGAAACCAAAGTAGTCATTAAAACCAAAAAGCTGAAAAACAAATATAGGGAGCCAAAAAGGAAACAAAAAAAAAAAAAAAGAAATGTGGAAGTTCATGCGTGTGCGGTTGGAATGCTCACCGAGGAATCTTCCAATCGGTTAACGGTGAATGCTTCGAAATAACAAACTGAAGTAAGGAAACGAGGAAAAGGAAAGAGAAAAAAAAAACACTACCTCATTGGCCTTTAAAAGAGCTCTCAAAAGAATCTGTCTTGCGCATCAAGAGGCAAAGGTAGAGGCGAAAGGGGTGAGAAACATCTTGTTTGTTAGGATTTCTTTTTGCTGGGCAAACAAAAGATCCTAGCACAAACTTGGAATAGGGAATTTTTGTTTTGTTAATGGGTGTTTTCAGCAAAGTGAGACCGAGCAGGACAATGCGAACAGTGCGTAACGAATTACTTTGCTCCCCAGCTCCTTTTTTTTACTTTTAAAAAGCCACATTGCTCAGCAGCTGATCACTTTTGTTAATTTCGGTTAAAAGCGAGACATGTGCTCTGTTACCATGTTTTAACGGTTAAAGACAATTTGCGGAAAGCGGATGGCTTTGACTGATACCAATATTTCTTGGAAACCATTGCTTAAATGATATTTATCATCAATCATGTTCTAATAAGAGTGAGAAAACAAACTATTTCAAGGAATTTCTTAAATAAAAATATACATATTCGTATAACTGGATGATTTTAAGCAACTTTTCCAAATACTTTTCTACAGTTTCTCAATATCAATGTCAGCCAGGTTCCTTCTGCGAAAGTTTAAGTTGATCATTTTTAATGTCTTACTAGCTAAAATTGCAACACATCTGTTAAACTCCGCTTGAGCAATGTTTTAAGCAACATTTCCACATTATTCGCTAGGTCACAATTTAATTCATTTATCAAAAAATGGGACTCACTGTTGTTCAGGATAAGGACCATGGGAAGTTCCAAATACGATTTTAACAAATATTAAAAAACTAAAGATAGATGTTATATTTCTATTTTCTGCAGGCGCATCTCTCGAATTGGCTGAGCTGGCTGAAGTATTAGGTATGAAAATTCTTCCAAGAAAAACCAAAACACAATGAGTGTTTAGTAAGCCTCCATTTGTAGGATATCCATTATGCGAAGTCAAATTTATCAATAAGAAATATATTATATTGTAAACTTGTAGATAGACGAACGATAACATTCTAATTATTAAGTGATATGTTTTCGGTAATAAAAAATAAATAAGCAATCCAGTCATATATAAGAAACAAAAGATACTATGAATTATATTTGTCATCAATGATACAGCTATAGAATTTATGGTCTATTAAAAATGGCTGTTTTAAACATGCATTGTTATTCAATGGTACTTTATAAACATGAAGTATTATTATCTTTTGAATAATGAACGGCTTATAAGTTTAAAACTTTTTATGGATTACCCTTAGTTTCACCATTTCAAACTATGAATGAAATCAATACCTTTAAATATTGTTAATAATTCTAGATTTTAAACAAATTTGCAATCACAAAACATCTAAATTGCACTCAATTCTGATTCTTTCACCCCATAAAAAATATAAAATTTGAAAATGTAATTCGAAAAAATATCTAAGCACAAGTTTATAACATAAAAATAATTTAAGAAATAAAAAATTTCTGGGAAAAACTTTTGTTTTAAATTTAGTTCATGAAAAAACTATTTGTAGGGAAATTTAATATGAATATTCTTATTGCTGTATTTTTCAACAGTTATATAATTTTATTTAATTTATCGAGCGAAAACAAATAACAAAAATTTACAAAAGTCTTTCAATATTTTTCAAATTTTGTTAAAATGTACATTTTGATTACAATTCCCATTTCATTTGTCTATGAAGTGTGAATCATTTACACATAAAACACATTTATCAATCCGCACGAATATTAAACATAAAATAAATTTAGGAATTACTAATTATATTTATTGTAGTAAAATCATATATATATATATATATATATATATATATATAAATTAGTAAGTGTGCTCATATTACTTAATTATCTTTAATTAGAAAAATATTTATTAACAATTAAATTTAAATCAAACTAAAGTTGATTATTTAATAAAACTAGCTTTATTAGGATTAGAAATTTTTTTATAACTGAGCAAACTAGCTTTCACCAATTATTATTTTTTTAATATTTGAACAAATATTCAAGTTTTTGTTTGTATTGCGGAATTAAGTTTCTGATTCAGTTTCGACCATTTGACATTTTCATACAAATATTGAATTGTAAAACAGATGTAACTGAAAATCTAAATTTAAAAACCTGTCTTTAATGGCCCACTGCATTTCTTAATAATACCGAAAAGCATTTTGTTTCAATGCAAAAATCGTTATTCTCATGAGGACATAAAAAAAACATTTTTCACTTTGATTTTATCACCTGGCATCTAAAACTATCGCATCCCATTCTAAATCCATTACCTCGCCAATAACGACATAAAAAGAGATTCTTTATTTCATTCAGATCAGATGGAAGAATGGTAATGATCAGGATAATAGAAATGATGTTAGATTGTGTAAGTGATAAGACCCGAGGCAGTTGGCGTGTAAGCTTAGCCTACAAATGCTTCTTTTTGTCTTACTCATTCCAGCCTTGAATCTTTCTAATGCTGTCACCTTGGCTTTACTTTAACCGGCGGAATGAGCAATCCTTACTTAAGATGCTTAAGAATCGATTGAACCTCGTTGTCCCTATTTTTTTTACTGCTGTTTTATTTACTGACTTCCGATTTATGCATGTTTGCATATCGCCAAATATCGGTTCACCTGCATTCCGGTCTATTGGTCACGTGAAAAAAACAGGTGGAAAAAAAGAAGCCGATTTAAGCCCATTACTTATTCGGTTTTTATTTTTACATCAAAGTGAACGATTTTGTATCTATTTTACAAATCAATGATATAACATATAACACGACAATCAAATGTTAAGGTTAGTGAATACTTTAATCTTACCTTCCGCGACAACTACAGTAAAAGCAATCATTCCAAATAGTGCCCAAAGGGTATTCATTTTTTTGGATGGTATTTGCAAATCAATCTTGTCTTCCAGATTCTGAAAAAGAAAGAAATCATGAATATATTATGTAAAAACTGTTTTATAATAGTTCAAAATAAATACATATTAAATTCGATCACAAGATAAAAAAAAAATATAACAAATTCAAATAAACTTTAAGTATATTTTTCTGCAATTGTCAGGAAGTCATTGAAATTTATGCCAAAAATTTTAATGTGCATTCATTCAAAGTTGACATACTTAGAAATACAGTTACTTCGGTTTGTGGAACAATACTAAACATACTATATCATAATGTCCACCTATTTTATCTTGTTGTCTTATTAATTAATACGAAACTTTTTTAATTCAATTAGTCACTTTTAAAAATTGAGTTATGCATTAATTTGTTATCCCAATTTATAAACTATATAAACGACAAGTATAATGTTAATAATTTTTGCAATTAAATTGAGCTCTTTATATTACTACATTATATTACTGCTTTAAATTTGGATTATAAGTAGGAACATACTAATAGAAATAAAAGGAATTTTGTAATAGCCCAAATTCTTTGTATTTATAAATACATTGGAACATATGTTCTAATTTATCTTATTTTAATTACTTGTGATGCATAATAATTTGACACTTTTGTTAATATATTTTGTATATTATTTCCTCATCTGAAGCTCTATCATTGCATCAAGTAAATTTCATGACATTTGAGTGTCATAAAAACAAGATCCAGTGTAATTAAATATTTAATATGACAGTAAATTTTAAGATATAAATTTCAATAATATAGTTCGAAATTCCGTTGCAAATAAATCTTCGATATATTGGAAATATTTTCTGGAATCGATCACATTTATGCAAGTAAGTTTTAAGTTCATTTAATCCGCGTCTATACGAAAATTTGTTTTTAAAAATAAAAAAAAGGCGTTACAACGAATATACTTCAAAATCATAGCAAAACTACAAATAATTCAATGTTAATTATCACAAAATTACATTAGAATCCAATGTAATATTTTTACATACATATATTATTTTCAAAAATAAATTTAAAAAATTTTTATCATCTCATAAAATTCTTAGAGATTATAATTTTTTTCATAAAGTAAAACTAATTTCGACATTTATTTAAAATCTAAATAATAAGTAGGCATCTAAAACTACTATTAGAACTAATTTGCTGTTGAGAAGTATTTATAAGAATACATATCTTTTTCTGTATGAATATTTATCATTCGTATTTATATATTATACAGTACTCAATACTCCGAGAATATAAGTACTGTTTTAAGTAGATTAAGAAATATAAATACATTATTTATGAAACATTTTCTAAACATAAAATTTTTATTTGGTAAATAAACAAAACCAGAGCGTTTTCTGATTTAAAAAAAAAAGAAAAAAGCATTTTTTGTAGTTAGAAAGCAAATTTTGTCACGCCACATTCATCAAAGCAATTCAAAAAGAAAATACTGCACAGTATAGAAATATTTTATAAGGAAAAAGTCTATGACTGATTTTATTTTATATATATCCTCAGGTGTATTTCATTTAATGACTCTTACAATTCGCTGCGCTTGTAGTCAAGTCCACAGGGTACCATAAAAAATCAATATCTCCTGCCACCCATTCAGTGGAAACAGACACCGAGACAATCGGACCACATTCAGAAAACTCAGGACATAAAAGTGTTTGATATGCCTGTAGCTTTTTTCATTGCCTTTTCACGACTTTCTAATGACGCCTTAATTCAAGATCAAGATGGATGGCTTGTACTCTATAATTGTAGCCTCGCCCCCTTTTGGAACAAGTGATTAATGGCGGGAAGACCAATTCGATTATCACGATAATCAATGCCGCCACCTGTAATCGTGTTCTCTCGTTAACTTACAATCAGATCAGGGATTGATTAGTGCGTGGTCTTCCGACAGTAGCTCTTGTTTCTTCTTCAGTCGGCTATTGTATAAATTGAAACATACCCTGAAGACCGCTAATTAAAAATCTGCCTGTCAGGACATGGGTGCTAATATACTCGATCTGTCGTCACCAGTTTGAATTATTGGTTGACTGGATCATTAAATAATTTTGTTTATATAGTAAACGGTCGAATTTATATTTCGTTGAGAAAAATATATGGCACTAATACTTTTCGACGGCAGTAAAATCTCGAATGACTTGACATTCTCCTTTTTTTTATATAGCATTTTTTAGATAAAAGTGTTTTGACTTAAATTAAATAATGTTGGATTATTTACCTGAATTTTTATCTATTTTTATTGCTGTTTTCCGCTATTATGTTGCATAATATGAACTTTAATTAAAATTATTTGGATAGTTGCGAAAATAAAATGTCATGGTTGCCTTATCATGCCCTGAAACTTAAATATACCATTGAGTGTAATAAAATTTTGAAAAACCCCAATTAATATTACATGTAAGAGGAAATTTTTTAACTAATTTCATGTTTCCTACAATTAATATGAAGAAAGAAAGGCTAAAAGTTATTTAGATGCAATATAACAGAAAATCCTCACAAATCAATTTGTTATAATTCAACTTCAAAATATACAATTAAAACATGTACTCAAAAGTGAAAATACAACAAGAAATCATGCATGTTGCGTCATGCAATTTTCAGGAGCAATAGTGAAGTGGATATGCAAATAATTAAAAATAAAGGACAAATAAAATCTTTAAATCAACTTATTCGGTATGTAAAGTACCCATCTTGGACAGTTATACAGGCCTTAATCCAGAGAAGCATTCTATCATCAATTAATCTATTAATGGTTACTAAAACGAATCCCCCTCTATGCAACTGAGGAACACATGCGCAAACAGTAGATTTTCCATTGTTTGCGCTTGTGTTTTTGAGTTCATGTCACGTCTAATGAGATCCTACAAATGCTCGATGAGATTTTCTTTTCAGATCTTCTTCTTCTTCCAGATCTTTAGTTTGTCTGCCAAAAGAGATGCCAAACTCAGTCAAGCTGTTAATAGTTCTCCATACAACTTGCGACATGGCATTCTTTTGCAGGAATACCATGTTGAGTGCACCCTACAACAAAATCAGAACAACAAGATCCACAGATTTTGTAGCTTAGTAATCAGCTATGAAACGACCTTCAGTGTATAAGTCCTGTAATCAAACATTATGCCATCCTAAATCACGATTTCCACTGTAAGAACAGTTTGATGTTCGACTAAATAGGATAGCCGGTAGCTTTCTCTGGGTCGTGATGTACCATCGATGACCGTCATTCTTCCACAAACAGAAACAAGATTCATCCATGAACAATACCCGATGACATTCAATGGTTCATGATGATAATATCACGTCAGTGGTCTAGTATTCAGCGGTCAACGGTACCCCTGATGCAGATACCCACGTATGTAACTGTACTTTATACAATCTATTGAATATAGTTTGAGTGAACACGGACCCATCAGCTCTTTGAGCTAACTGTCTTTGGATGTCATGTGGAATGGAAAAAATGTCACGAAAAGTTAACTGACGAATACCTCTCTGACGCACACTTTGGGTGCATCACTTTTTCGGCATCCAGGTAGAACTTTATGAATCCAACGTGTGACACAACGTTATGTGACACTCACGTTATTCCCAAAGTGGTTAGTTGCTGTTGTGCACAGCAACTAACCCAGTTCATGGATTTCGATAATACAACCAAGTTCCCCTTTCACTATTAACTGACTGTATTGAGCTAGCTGATAATGCAGAAGAACTACTTTGTTATTAATTCTACATAAAACTTTACCTGTTATTTATGAGAAGGAGAAGTTACTAGCCTTTAGATCCCGAATATGAGTACAATGTGAGCACATTTTTATCACTTGCTTATCATCTCTCCATAATCACTCCTGAAATTTGCATGACGTTACGTGCATTATTTTTTGGTGTTGCAACAGAGATGGGAAATCCATAGCTTTAAAGATCAACCATTACTACCTTCTGACTGATTTACATCTAAAAAATTAGAATTTAATTCATTTGTTTCCTACGTGTCTTTTATTTTAAAGTTATTAAATGCGAGTAAACAGCAAGATAATAAGATAGTTTTCCTTTTCAAAAATTGTTAACTGCATGTTAACTGCATAAAATTTTAAGTACTACGAAACTGATTTGTTGAATGTTATAAAACACTATGTATCAGATAATTTAATGCACCCTTTCAGTTTGAAAAGATTGCTCAACTCTGTCTCAGACTATTATAAATAGAGTTAGAATAGAACAAGTTAGACGTGAAAACTCTGTCATTAATTAAAATCGATATATCCACTTCCCTTTAATTACCAATAATTATAAGACAGACTTCAAACTTGTACAAAAGAGAAAGGATTTTGAAGAATTTCAGGATGAATTTTGTATTACTATTTTATATTAGACATTGACATATGTAGCTTTCCAACTTGAAAATATCCCTCAATTCTGTATTAAATAATTACTAATTGGCTTGTATTAATTAAAGTTCAACTTATAGGCTTTAATGCAAATTCAAATTAGTTTCTTTATTTCACTTTTATTAATAATTTTTTAGAAACAAATATTTTTTTTAATTTTTATTTAGTGTTTGGCCTGATGAAAGCCATTTTGCTACTTCTTTTCTTTCTGAATCTATATATTATAATTTTATTATCGTATTCCTATCATATTTTATAAATAAATGCATGCAGATTGTCTCAAAATGAATCACTGAACATATTTCATTTAATTATTGTATTGTTTTCACTTCATATGTTGTTTTCACTCACGCAAATAAACTTTAAACTAAAAAATATTGTTATTCAAATGTTATTATTTCAATTTTTGAAGAAAGTATTTAAATTTTACTTATATCTGAACATTTTTATATATAATTTGATTTCAAATAATAGCTTGACCAATCAACTGTAATAAGAATTATTCAATTAAGTGTAGTAAGCGCAGCCTCTAAAGTATGTAATTTACATTTCAATTCCCAAATTATCTTGCATTCTTAATAATCAAAAACATCTGCAAAATCAACACAAAAAAGGATATTACACAAATCCTTTCTAGTAATATTACTATTCAAGTCCTAGTTATATCATTCAATTAGGCAGTAGTTTCACTTAATGACTCTTAATAAGTGCCTACGTAGATGACATCACCACCATTTTTGCCTCTCGAATGCTTCCTTTTCCATCACCGGGTCTTTAATCCCCCAGAAGTATGCTGTTGAGAAAGCAGGTTAAAGTTATAAAATACATCTTTCGCGGGAGGGTGGAAAAGGATGGGAGAAGCACATTATGTAAGTTAGATGAAGGGTAAGGATTTTTAACTAGTCCTTAATAAGGGTCACAAAAACAGGCTTGAATTATGCTTTCCTTCCACTTGAGTTTTTTCTTAACGAGCTAGTTCAGGATCGTGTATAACGGATATCTTCACGATGCTTGTTACCCCTCTGGGTCGCCTCTTACTTAGGAAAACAAACTTGTTGCAAGTGGGAGATAAAAAAAACCGGTTCAAGTTCAAGGTATACACACGACCATTCCAGCTGTTTTTTATGGTTTTTTATTACAAAAGAGCGCTGCTAAAATACCACACTATTGTGCTGCGAAAATTCCATTTTGGAAAGTAATTTGGAAACAACGACTTGACAGAATGTACCAAACTCTCAAATGGAATTCGATTTACGCTTTCGTAGATTGTCAGTATCGAGATATTGTTTCGGAAAACTGTGTTTTATAGCACTTTATTGTTCTTCCTTTCGTGTCGTTTGACAAATGCTTTCGAAAATGGCGTGTTATTTTTATGAGTTTGAATCGTTCTATTTTGTCTTCGAGTGGAAAAACGATTTGAGAACAAATGTTCGAAGACAATGAAGCTTCATAAATTATGATGTGTTGTATTTTTTATGCTTGTGTCGATTTATTTAATGGTACATTGTTCGCATCGAATTTTCATTTGAGTATTTTCTCACGCATTCGTCTGTTCAACTTTTGAAGCATCTGCGATTTAAAATGAAGATAGAAACACACATTCCTTTAGAAAGGTGTAAAAATTTACACTTCCATAATGCTTAGGTCTATAAATTTAAAATGATTTCTTTTTTAAATAGTAATTTCAAAATACAATATTTGAAACCATCTCTATAGTATTTTAATACATTTATTTGGTTATTAATTATTATTAGTATTTTAATACATTCTAATAATAATTAATAAGTACTAATTATTAAATTTATAGCAATCATTGTACTAATATTAACAAATTGAAATAAAAAAACAATCCTTTTATTTGGAGATATTAAATCTTATATATGCATTCAATATTTATAACAATTTGAAATTATTACTAAATTTTAATGTAATATGTTATAATTAAAATTGCATACCATTCAGATTTCCAAGTCAGTAATCGATTACGTTTAAAATTTAACAGAAAAAATGAATTGGTACTTCTTAAATAAAGAAGGGAGCAATGTGCCTGACATTTTTCTTTTATTTCAAACAATTCGAAAATATTTGTGGAATCACTACATTTCTGAGTACTTCTCTTTTAATGTAAAATTACAAAAAAAATCAATTAATTAAAAAAAACACATATTCCGACAGATTTTGATTATTGACCTTCTACTTTACCATCAACAACCACCAAAAATTTGAGCAGTTTTTATGACAAAAAGGACATTAAGATTATTTTCTCATATATTTTAATTAGTTTCAAAATATTATTGAGAAGGACGATATGTAAAGAAATAGCCATGATCTCACTGATGATTCATTTTTAGAACATTTAAAGATTTGAAAATCATGTCTAATATTGCGTTTTGTTAGTATCCGATTTTTGTTAGGACATGTGGAATTTTTACTTATTATAAAAGTGAAAAACATGAAAAGTTTGCAAATTTTCTGCAAAAAATGTAATTTGTTACTTTATTGCCTAAATGGGATTAATTAGTTTCATAAGTTCACTTTAGGTATCCCTATATTACATGATCTAATATAAGTGAAACAAGAATAAACGCTAAGGTAAGTACTTGAATAAAATCTTAAAAACAGTTTCAGTGAACAATGTGACAACGATTTCCGAATTTCAGTCAGAGTCCTCTGGTGGTCCGTGTAAATATCATTCGCTTATTTAAGTTTTGCTCAGCTATTGCTTTACGATCATTTTTTGCACAAAAGGATTAATTCAATCAAAATCTACGGTTAGTAGTGAACTGAAACTCAAGCTTGAGATATTTTTGAAATTAATAAAACTCATTTTGCAGTTTCATTTTTTTTTATGTGATACATTCTTATAAACATTGTTAAATAAATTAATCCTTAAACTATTATTGACTACATATTATAAACTTATATCACATTAATAACTAAATTGATCCTTGTATGCAAAGAAATAACTTCGAAATGGAAAACAAACCAAACTATAATTAATTATAACAAAATTTAAGTTTATCCCACTCGTCAATGTACTTTTAAACCTATCTTTCCAATTGTATTACAACAATAATGTAACCTAAATATACTTCACTCTAGTTAAAATTAAAAGCGATTTTTTTAATAAATGAGTTTATTTCATTTGACAAACTAATTTACGCCAATACAGTAGAAGGGAAATACTAATATGTGACAAGCTTACTTTTCCATATTCCAAATATATATATATATATATATATATATATATATATATATATATATATA
>JAPDSC010152403.1:248659-291131 GCA_026290005.1 Latrodectus geometricus
ATATATATATATATATATATATATATATATATATATATATATATATACTTGAAAGGTTAGTTAACGGCTTAAAAAACGGACAATAAACTCCTTAAAGCTAAGCCATAATCAAATAATGAGGTCTACCTGAGTTTGCATCTTCTCCATATCACATGAGCATTTGTACATAGATTCAGCGAATATCTAACATGCTTAGTTTAGCTCAGCATCATGACCTTGAATAGTATCTAGAGAGATTAAATGACATTGATACACCTCTATCAATTAGTTCCAAACCAGGAGCAGAGGAAGAAGTAGGTAATCTATCTCTCAAGTGATTTCTTCATTAGTTATGTTTGACTAACATAGCCAATATTTCACTCAGCTGGACTTTTGAGACACAAATGATACTAAATATTATAAAGTCATCCTTCTATAATTAAAACTAAATGAATCTACATATTATTACACATACAAGTCTTTGACATATTTTTCCATCACAAATGTTATATTTATCTGAGTGCCTGAATTGATGGATTCGAAATTTTCAAAGATACTTTTGATATCATCAAGTTCAATGCCTATAACGGTTTCATTAATAGTATCCGTGTGCAGTTTATTGCTTCTTATATGAGGGGATAAATGTTGTTTAACGACGATGTTTCATAAAATTGAGTGAGACAAATAAATACAGTAGTAGCAATGCTATAATCTTAGAAACCTTTGATGCTATAAAGTTCTTAATATTGCAGTTAAAAAGGAAATTGTAAAAAAATGCGTATTTGATTTATGTAATCCTTTCAATGTTTACCGCAAGGTTTATTTAAGTATCAAAGATATGTAATAGAAGACATTTACGATCTCTTAAAAAGTCATAAATAATGTCCTTATTCGAACAATAAAACATCGAATCCTTATATTTTTCAACCGTTAAACTCAATTTATTGTTTCAGTTTGGCACATAATAATGAAGTTGAACCTATTGAGGGTGTGTTTGTCTACGATGATGTCCTTAACGAAACTTTGAAACTGCAGCTTAAAACACGGCAATTTTTGAAAATTGCATTTATTTAAGTGTGACCAATATTTTCAAGCACTTTGGGTTATAATTTTTTAAGAAGACGGTTCACAAACAGTATTGATGATAAAACAGTTCTTTTACCATCAGCTAAAATAATGACCTATTAATGAAACTTTTTACAACTGTCTTACGATAAAGAAATTTAATTATTTCTTTTAAAACCAGAAAGGTTTTGAAATCTGTTTATAAAAGGCAATGTCATATTTTATTTCAAAACCTTTAATGGTAGATTTTATGCAATGTAGATACAAAGTCAAATGTCAAATTCTTTTCAATGTAAATATTATGATATTATCTTTATGTATAAAATATTATGATATTTATACATTTTAGGTATTTTAATTGCGTTCTGAAGTTTATATCAATATGAAAATATTTTCAGAATTGCAACTCCTATTTCATTAATATTTCTACTAGAGGATTTGGCTATTATAAATATATGAAAAAGAGTTTGTAAAAAATTTAGTTAATCAACCACTGAGGAATATTAAATTGGATTCTTTTATATAATTATTGAATAATATTATTAGTATGTTCTAATATTAAAATAGAATAAAAACCCAATGATTTAAAATCATTTAAGCCATTTAGTTTTTATATCTTTATATCATATTTAAATATATTTATCGTTTTTAATTTGAGATATTGTTTATCAAAAGGAAGGATATTTCCAAATTAAGACAAAAGTACTTATTAATTACTTTTGTCTATCCTATGAATAAAAAATTCTTCCATATTCCAAGTTTCATGAAACAAAAAAATTCTTAAAATTTGAAACTAATATATTCTCTTGTGTAACTGCAATAAAAAGTGCTTAAATTCATTTTTTGTGCGGATATGTTTATTTGAAGCTAACTTCTTTCATTTTTTACAACTTGTGTTAACTTTGACTTCGATGCCTTTGTCTAAGCCACATCTATTTTTTAGTAAATAACAAAATTTAATCCCCTAGAAACATCTAAAATAGACTTATCAATCGATAAAGAAATGTGAGCTACGATTTTTAATATTTCCTCAGACTTAAAACTACCAATTTTAACAGCCAACGTATTTCCCTGTTAAGTTAACATTTAAAAATGATTGAAACTTGATACGCTACAATAGTTTAATAACTGCACTTACAGGAAATAAACTTTCAGTTCAGATTGTTGTAAATACGTTATTGTTACAGAAGACACGGAAATGGAACTATTAAGAGGTAAGAACAAAGACGTGAGTCTGAGAATTTAATCTGGTTTATAGCAAGTAATCATATGCATGTTGCATATCATCTCCATATGTTGTAATGCACCATTTTTTTACATTGCATAGCATTAACTGCAGAATAATCTAAGTACAAATTCTGAATTGAACTGGAATACGTCCGAGATCATCTTCTTGCTTCGGTCAGCGCTTGCTCTGGGGCATATTTGACGCATTGTCATTTATTTATGAATGGAAAAGGGGGGAAAGAACAAGAAAAAAGAAGATGAGTTTTTGTCTTTTAAATTAGACTTTTTTTTACAAAGAGAAATTCGATTTTGTGAGAGAAGTAACGAGATATCGCGTCTTAAAATTACTGTCATGGTCACTGAACACCAAAACTCATTAAGGGTTCACAAATGATTGAGTCAATAATCAGTCCATAAAGTTATCCATCATCAATCTTTTGTTTTCGCATATTAATATCGCAGATATGCGATATGTTCTGGTGATTTGAATTTTTTCATCCGATTTCAGGATGAAGGTAATTTTTCAGTGTAACTTTAACGAATGAGATCGGCAGTATCACCGAACATCCACTTTTCGTTCCATTCAAAAGCTATTAAACTGAGGGGGGTAACTGCTTCTGAAATTTGCAGCACAAAACATAAATCATGTAATACATGAGTTCAAAATTGTAATTTTGCATTTGAATTTCATTGGCTTGCAAATGACTACTGGAATATGAAGATTTCAAATAATATTTAGTTATATTTTAAAACATAATATTTATAACGTATATCTAGTTACTGCAATGGAAATGGTTAAAATTTTTATGAAAACTAAAAAAAAAAAAAAAAAAAAAAAAAAAAAAAAAGCCGAGGAAAGTTTGAAACTTTTTCTAAGTATCTTCGATGAAATAGGTCTTTATAATTAAATCATATTCCAATACTTTGCCACAAGTTATAATCCAAATTTCAGACTTTGTTTACTTTAGTAAAAATAATTCATTTTAATAAGTGGAATTAAAATTTTCTAAGCAATTGAGAAAATCATCCTCAATATTTAGAGCTTACGCATTCGCAATATCAATAGATGCTATATTCTTTAACCAATGACTGCTTTCTGGCGCAATAAATATTGGTTAAAGAGCATTTAATCAACGATTTACAATTAACAGAACTTGTTAACAGCATCTTTTATAAATAACAATTAATATTGTATTAAAACATATAAAAATGTTTTTTTAAAAAAATCGATGCTCATTCCATTATATTTCAGTATTTAAAATTCGAATATATTCAAATCTCTTAACAACGCATTGTAAAACACTTATTTTACTTTCAGTTAAAATTTCAATGATTTTTTTTTAAATCTTATCTTTAATATAATGTATAATAGTGACTTAATATGGAGAAAATGGGCCCAATGAAAAAATAATTCTTACTATTCACTTTCAATAATTGTAATTTGTTTGTTAATAATCATTTTGTGACTTGTCACGATATAATTGGTTGATTAAGCAAAAAACATTTGATTGATATAATTGGTTGATTAAAGTTTCAAACAAGTTTTGAAAGCTCATATTACTCAAATATAACAAAGAAATGCAAAAAATTAAATAAATTAACATTTCTAATGATAATTTATAAAAATCAGATTAATAATAATATATATATATATATATATATATATATATATATATATATATATATATATATATATATATAATTCACACATTAAAACCAATTACTCATATTACAATACACAATAAAAACACAATCTGTTGTTAAACTGAACTAATAAATGGGAATCTGTTGTAATGATTGAAAATAATTTTTAAAATTATCAATTGAAAAAAAATGAAAAATGAAACAACTCTAATAATGTGTATTTATACTTTACATCAAAATGCTTATTTAATGTTCCTGGAGTTTAAGTTAATAGAAAAAATAAATGGAGGAAATCCTAAATACCGATTACTATAATTGTTTATCAAATTCAATTGATCTACATTTTTTATCGCTATATGTATTGCTTGTCTTGATGTGGTTAGGCTTGCAAAATTTAACAACAAAAGTATTTACATGGCAAAAGTTATTTATAATTATAGTTATTAGCCTTTGTTACATACATTCATTAGAATTATTATTATATAGAATTAATTTTTGTTTTAAATAATAATTATTGTTTAAAAGGAAATTTAAGAAGGAATAATAGTAATGCAATGTTAATAAAAAAATAATGGTTACAAATATCAAGCTTCATGAAGATAATGCCACAGTAAACAAAGAATTGTCAGAAAAAGTGCATAATAGAGATATCAGAATCTGACCTATTTCATTTAACGTATCAAAAATACATCATTTTTTAATTCTTTTTTACTTCCACACTCATATTTATAAAATTTTAAATAAAAATCTAAACAACTTGCATTTTGCATCCGAGATTTCAGTTTATTTTTCTAGTCCAAAGAATGTGATACTGCTCTGAAATATTACACCTTGGTGTGAAAATGAAACATCAAAAAAACCCAATCCACAAATGTAGATAAATATCTCATAAGAAAAGTGATGTAGATTATAGAGTATCATTAATTACATGGTTCTACTAATGTAAAAAGTTGTCAGGGTATTTATATCTTCTCTTTCCTATAAATAATCAGCCGACACCAAAACATACTCGTTTTAGTATATAATTATATCGAAGCGTTAATTTTTACATTAGATTTGGTTCTGACAACACCATTTACCATTGACACCTTTACAATTAGCTGATGGCACTGTATTTTTTTCTTAAGATTTCTTCTTTCCATTAAGAAAATGTAGATTTGATTACAGATTGTTGAAAATCATAGACATTAAATAGCATCTAAATGATATACCGAATAGTGAAAGTATGGATGAGAGAGAATGACTCGTTATATATATATATATATATATATATATATATATAAAATCCTTATCTTTTTTGTCTACTGAATCCTTTGTTAAATTGAGAACAAATGTATATTATGTCCGTTTATTTATGTCCGTTACAAATGTATATTATGTCCGTAAACTTGTATTATTATGTCCGTTTCTATCCAATTTAAAATAAGAGCTATGTTCTCTTTTAAAATTTTGGTTAAAGGCGTTGCAATTAGTTTAAACCGCGTTGACGCTGATATGAATTCCTTGTAAAGTTTTTTATGACACAATGTAATTAATTTCAACTGTGTAATACTCCATTACGGAATTCTTCTCGCTTCAAGAAAGAAGTATAATTTTATTTTCTTCTTTTTAAAACTGTTATCTATACGTAACCACTGCGAATAAGGGAAAAATATTTAGGATATCCCAATCTCTTTATATTCTTACAGTGTAATTATTTTAATACAAATTGTACTTAATATATTTTCGATTTTTGAAAAAAAAACATCGTTTTCCTCACTTTTAAGTACGTGCTTTCGGTTTTCCCAATACACCACTCATCATAAATACATTAGAACACGAATTTAAAAGGTCTCGTTATAATTTCGTAACTAAGTGAAATTTTCAAGAGTTCAGCAACTCAATGGATTTGTTTTTAGTAGATTTATACATGAGATCTCATTTCCTGATGCAAAACATTTGTTTTGAAATAAGCTAATAAAACCATGAATAATATTATTTTCCCAAATCGCAATTTTCTCTCGAAAATAATGTAGATTTTTTCCTCTGGTAGCTATAACCCACTTGTACAGCATATAATAAATATATAAGACAATATACTTAGATTAAAAATGACAAATTTCTATGAAAGTACACACTGTACGAATTTTTAATCATGAAAATGCATCTACATCAAAACTCAACTTGTCTAATTCTTTCTTTATTTAAATTTGAAGCAAAATTGAAGAATTATAAATATAATATTAAATTTTGCTATGCCTTTATACGTCGTATGTAGGTTAAGCGTATCTTTTCCGCAGAATTTGTTTTTTATTTATTTTGGTATCTCAATATCAAGACTATTCGTAATGAATTTAAAATAATTGAGTGAAATTTTTCATATTTAAATATTATAATAAAATAAACATAGTTAAAATTCCTTTGCAAAATATTTGCAGCTGCTTGCACAAAAAATCAGATATTTGTTTCATTTTGTTAATTTTTTATTCATAATTTTATAAATATGTAAAAGGAACGAATATTTAATATCTGAATAGTTTTTTTTTCTGAAACTACTTACAATTACGTAAAAATTATTTTTATAATTCCATTGAAAATTGCAACTGATTATTGCAAAATTTTAAGTTTATTGTAGGGTTATGTCAAAGAATATATAACCTGAGTAACTATGAACTTATTATTTGAGTTTAAAACCCAATAATAAAATTGCGATTAAATATAATTCATTAAAAAATTTTCTCTAATATTAATAAAATTATGATAGTTAAAATAATGAAAATTTTTATGCAATAAAATTATCATTATTTTAAGATATGTTGTGAATAATAAATCGTTCATTTTTGTAAAATAAATTATTATCCGTTTAAAACCATTCGATAATAGGAAATTTTCAATGAAGTAAATCGGTTCCAACGGGTCCATAAAGTAATTATCATACGTCAGTTCTCTTTGAATTTGTTAATATTCAATCTGTGAAAAATAGCTTAAACCGCACAAAAATTAAAGACATTTAATTAAAATAAGATTTATTTAATTTCTGATTCGTGTAGTAAACATACCATTTTATCAAGATTTTTATAAAGTGCAACTTAAATTCTTCTAAAAAGTCATAAAAGTAAATTCTTCATTTTATAAAAATTATCTGAATCTTCAATTAAATGTCGGATAGAAAAAGTATTGCAAATTCTTAACTGCAGCAATTCTATAACATTTCCTTCTCTAATTTAAATTTTCTTAAAGAACACTTAATTTACACTCTTCTTGCTTCATTTTGCATCTATTTAATTTTTTTAATCTAATTTCACTATTATTGAAATATTCACACATATTTAGAATTTAATGTCCTTTTTATTATTATCATGTACTTGGATTAATTTGAATGAAAAAGAAATCGTTGCATTAAAAATGTCAATTTGGTTTTAAAAAAGCCGTCTTCTAATTGGTATTATTATACTGTCCTTTATATTTCAATGCAAATTGGCAATGAATCCTAACCACAAAACATAATAAACAAAATCCCCCACTCCCAAATGCCTTTAATTAATGCGGAAATTTATATACCAGGAGTTCGGGACAACAATACAGCATAGAGGAGTAAAATTTTAATAGAGGCGACGAACCGAAACAGCACATCAACGCGATTCCCGCAGATGCGATCATTAGTTGACTAATCACCGCTTCTTCAATAGAATCAACGTCTGCGATTGGATCTCGAGCTCCTGAGAGTAATCACTTGATATAACTGCAGATAAGTTCCAGCATCCGAAATGAATTTCTCAAAGGTGAGAAACGCGGCTCCTTTTTTTTCATTGAACTCAACAATCTGCAAGGATTTTTTTTTCCAAAATAAGAATACAAACCATAATTCATAACCAAAAAGCCTCCAGAGAATCGTCTTTTGTCTGATTGTAATAAATAAAAGAAACCTTCCCTGTATTTCAATGAAACAATTTTGAACTGTTTCTTCCGTGCGGCAGAGCAGAACTAAATAATGTCGCCCTCTAGCAACAGCTGGTCTTACCAAATCACTATTTTCAGCCTATTTCGTTTTGTACTCCACTCCGCAAGACCCCGCATTATGCAAATGCCTCCAGTCATTTTACCGATTTGCGGCATTTTGTTAACACTTCTTTTTTTGAATGTTGAATAATATAGTTCAACACTTCAGGCCTTCTTTTATTCGGCCGGAGAGGAAATAAAAAGTGTCAAAGGAAGTGGATATATATCCATTCCAAATGATCGGCAGTGTTGTTTTTCTATGAAATATGAAACCGCGTAACAAATATAAGTAGATAAAATTGTAAAATACAAATTAAAAATGTATATAATGTACTAAAAAGAAATATTTTGATTGAGTTGATATTCAATAGACTGAATCGTATAGAATAAGAAGCCATGATGAATCAAAAAATAAAATTTTTCCTTGTTCTTTTCAGAATAGCTCTTTATGAATTTTCATCATTACTTTTTAACATCTTGGGGGGGGGGGGTGATGCTGAATATTTTTAGTAATTTTTTTTTTTTTTTTTATGAAGAAAATTCAAATAATATTCAAAAATTGATGTTCAAGGTAAAATTTTTGGAATGGAAAATTGCAACATTATATTTGACTAATTTATAATGTAGTAATAATTTCCATTTTGTAGATAATGAATCTATTCAATTTTTACTTTTTGAATATAAGAGAAAATTGAATATATACAATATCTTGCAAAAGTTATCACTTTTCATAACTCTCTAAGGAAAAAAATTGAATTAAATTATACAAAAAAAGTTCTATGAGTATTACCCTCGAATAAATACGCATTTTATATTTCATAAAACATATAAATTTTTTTTAAATGTTCAATTAAGAAAACTGGAAATTCAAAGCAAAGAGAAAACTTGCTAAGACGTAGTGGGATACCAAAACAATTTACTACTAATTACATAATATAATTATTATTTAATTAGTATGAAAATATGAACAAACTTGAAATAATAATATGATTATTATTTAATAATAGCATGATTATTATTTAATGTGTGGTCTCAATTTGCATGATCTCAAATAACATCGCATTTCAAAGGGCAAACAATTTAGTTTTCCCTTGTTTATATTGAAAATCATTTACTCATTATCTGCTTGAGACTACATTATAAGTAAATAAAAAATCTCTTTGAAAATCTGTTATTCATATATATACAAACGGAAAACAAAAAAGACAATTCGAATTTTTAGTAAGAAAATTCCATATTTACTTAATTATGCTATTTACATTGAGAAGTTCTTCAATAAGCATTTAAACAAAAAAAATTGAATTTGATAATGAATTAAAAAAACTGATTGTCAAATAATTGTATATATATTAATCACTATTAAAATAGATTTGTTTATGCAAAAATCGTTGAGAATTCAAATGTAAGTATTGCAAGCGTTTCTCTACCAAAATTAATAAAAAAAAATTTAATGAGAAGTAGAAAATCTCTTTTTTTAAAAAAAAAAATTACGTTTGTTCATAACTATTTTAATTTTAAAATTAACTTATTCTGGAAAATCACAAATAAACATCGCTTAAAATTTATTAATCTTATCAAACAATTCTTAAGTATTTATTTTCATTTATTTATAAACTATGTTCATAAATAATATTTGTTAAATCCAACTAAGCCCAATTTTTAAAAATTTCATCCTAATCGTAATATTGTTTTGAAAACTTAAAACTGAAAAATTCATCAATCCAAACGTGGTATTAGACAATAAGGACTATATTTTGAAATTGAAATGGCGATGCGATAAGCATTTAATGCATCTAAGGTTGATTAAACATACAGCAGACAAACACGGAGGTCCTATCGCTTGTTCGTCAGTTTTTCCACTTCAACGATTTTACGTCTGCTATCGTCGATTACGTGATTATGTACATATTCCTATCGAATCCATTATATGCTGAATCACGTGATGAAGTAAAGGTAATTTAAGTATTGAAATTCCTTCACGGTTCAATTTAAAGTCTTAACGTACATGACTTAAGCAATCATTTTAAGCAAGGCACTATATTAGGATTCTTTCACTGGGTTACGCTTACTTCTTACATTTGTACATCAAAATAGCTGTTTAAGTGCGTGTCCTTACCAGAACTGCAGTCATTTAAGAACTCCTAAATTGCAACAAGTTTTGAAATTTTAGTAAAAGCATGTAATCTGTATTAATATATTTATTTTGTTGGTACGAACAATTTTTGTTTGGAGTCCAATTGAGAACAATTGCATGAAATGGCGTGAAACTTTTAACAGCATAGTGGTATCTGTGACTTGAAATAAAAGCTATGATTCATTTCGAATTTTTGACAACAGCGTTTTTAATTTGCTTAAAACATAATTAATGCTGATTTTTTGTCGATTTTTAGAATTTGTTTTTTTTTTTTTTTTATTATAACATATGTTTACGCTTTGTTCCTTATGCCACCGATAGAAACTGCATTGGAATATAGATGAAAAAAATCTAGAGTTCGATATTGATTAACTTCGCAACTAACGAAAGTTTTCAAGTGCTAAATAACTCAATCGATTTGCTTTTAGCTGATTTATATGAATGATCTATTTTTGTCATACAAAACAACATATTGCGTGCTATTATATACATAATAATTTCTAATAATTACATACAATACTAAAATGCACCATAGAACAATCCAATTTTTATTTACAACACATTTTTTCATTATGTTGCCAAATGATTTTCTTAAGAAAAGAAAAGAAAAATATTATTCATAAGCACTCAGAGTGATTTCATACAATTTGTACAGTGTTCTTGATAAGCAACTGCTTATGAAAAGAAACATAAACCACTCTGACGTCATATAGTTTGCACAATTCTATATTTTGAACAAAATTAACTAATCTTTCTTTCCAATTCCCAATCATTCTACCTTAGAATCAACTATATTCGTAAGCACTTTCACATATTTTTTTAGCGGATTTTCAACTCTGTAGCAGCATCTGAATTGAAATAAGAACAGACTATAAACTTAAAATAATCAGCTTCTGTTTATTGGCAAAAACCAATGAAATCAGGGTTCTTATTTGAATTTAAAGATGATAAGAATTTGGTAATTCATAAATGTCTGCTTTATATATCGGCTAACCTTATTTGTACTATAATATATGTAATTAATGTTTTGATGAACACTCTTAAATAGTAAAAAAACAAATTATCTTGATTAAAAATAACTTTTTTGGTTACTTTATTTATTATGTTTATGTTTATATAGAACATGTTTTACCGTATATACTTGAAACAACTAGAATCTGTAATACTATATTCTTCCAATTCCGTGATGAAAATATATAATCTAGCGCCATTCTTTATCATTTTTATTTCCCTTGGGCCCAATATTGATATGATCGGTCTGGTCATAAATTCTATAAATCCAAAATCCAACCAAAGCAATTCCCAAAGAGGTACTTTATTCCCAGTCATTTAATTTTACAGTTACAGTCACAAACCAGAGCTTTTTCCCACCAACTATCCGTTAACACCACCTTTTCTAATCTATTACAGCGGTGTAAGTAACAAGAAAATCCATTTGAATGTTCTCAGACAGTAGGTGTTACCTTCATGAGCTCCCCCCTCCGCGTTTATTAACTTGTTAACCCGTCACGCTAACATCTTTTCTCCAGACAAGTCAAAAGACGTTCGTCAAGGGGTGCTGAGAAAACTCTCACCATGCAGCAGCTAATTCCTCCAGCAAGACACGCGATTTCTGCCACTAATATGCGATACATGTGCGAGTCATTAGCAGCAGATGCTAATCTATCCAACCATAATTTCGGAAATTGCTGGTAGAAGGGCATGCAAGAAGCGATATCGATTCTGCGGATGTCTGATCAGAATCTATTTTTAATATTGCCTTCTCTTCCGGTTTTTTATTCTAAGGTTCAGTGTTTTTCCTCTCTCTGTTTTTCTTAATTTTTCTTTCTTTCTTTTTTACTTCTTTTACGAAAATAGAGATGTGTTTCAATTTTAGTTTCATTTGTTCACTGTTTTAAATTATAATTATTTTTACTTAGTTGAGCATTAAATAAGTAATTAAATTTTTTAATAAAACAATTAAGTTTATAATTAATCAAATTCAATCAATATGCAAATGAAGTTATGAATTTAATTACTTCAGCTTGGAATATTTTTATTCAGAACATATTTTTTATCATCGAAAAACCAGCTGCTAATTATTTTATAACCTTGTAATTTACAAAACCAACCACAAACTTTACAAGCTTGTTGGCAATTTAGTGTATTAATCTGAATATTAAAGAATTTTAATTCATCAGAGTCATATACTATAAATTAAGTATATGTGTATTAAAAAATGGAAAAATTTTATATTTTTATGAAATTAAAGACTCTAAATTAATTTACTAGCATTAGTTCCGATAAATGTAAATCTAATTTGTTTCAATTAACAGTAATTAAAGTTTTAATTAATAATATAAAGAAAATATTACATATAATTCATCGTTAATTGTAACCCAAGGAAATTAATAAGAAAAAAAAGCAGTTTCTTTCACTAAAAATAATATTAGAATTTCATAAAATTTTTACTTTTTCAAACAACAGATTTATTTTAATTTATCTTACTTTAATGTAATGTATAAAAATTGTAATTGCTGTTAGTTATCTTTGATTGTTAAATTTATCCCTACTTTGAAATATAAGGAAATAGTAAAATATTTATTTATTTTCAGAACATTAAAAATACTTATGGTTTTATTATTAAAACATAAATAATAAAAAACATTATGTACAAATTTATTGTTAAAGTAACATTTACAAGTGATCATCTAGATTTATATGAAAGTAACTGAAATTGAAAATTACTAGTTATTTTAAGTGTCGGTATTTTTAAAAGCGAGCTGCATTGAAAAAACGAATGACAAACTAAATCGTGAACTTTATTTAGTAAAAGTTTAGAATGAAGCCTCTGCCTTCTAAATGTAGGTTATTCGCGAATGCAGGGTTATCTACGATCCGAACAAACACAACGAGGCACTTTCATCTTTTGTGATGTGGCCTGGAGGGAAATATATAACCTTTAATTATTCTGTGTGATACAATCCTTTCACATAACACAGCTGTCTGTGCAAAGTTTGTCCATTGTTTTCCACCGGTGCATTCCAATATGGTAAGAAAAATGGTGTATAGGTCACTGCCATTAACTGGTAGCTATTTGGCACGAGCTTCAGAGGACGAACCTTACAAAGAGCACTGCTACTAAAATTTCATTATGAGGATGTTACTTGTCTCTAAGCAGTCGAGGAGAATTAATTTTGAAACCAATGCCTATCAAAAGATTATTTTTTTAAATAAATATCATATAAATTTCTGGTGATTTCGTTGAAGACAAAAATAAATATCGCCAAGTTAATCTAAAAAATATATTTTTCTTTGTAAAAAATTTATAAGTACTTAACTAAAAAATGATACCAAATTTTAATGAAAATATAAATGCAAACAGTTTTTTACCGAAACACTAGAAGGCACTATAAAGTTTCGGTTATTTTGAAATCAGAAGTAGCCACCAAAAAATTCACCAATTACAAACTCAAATCAAAAGGTTATATGACATTCATATTTCAATTGTAATATTTTTGGAATATATTCCGCTTTTTTTATTGAGCTTATTTCTTGTTTATTGCTTCTTCCGATCAAAGCTGCTAAACCAATCTTAATTTTGTTAAAAGAAACAAGATGGACACATCATGTAGTACCTAACTTGCCAAGTTATCACATAACGTGTTTAGAAGAAATATTAAACCCTACGAAGAAATAACTAGTGCAAGCCCTTTCAGCACAATTATCATTTATATTGTCAGGTGTAGAATTCTTTTTTTAAACACAAAGATGTGACACCAGAAAAAAAACGATGACTTCGAATATTTTTCAAAACTTTTGCAATTATTCATATTTTTTTGTATATACATTTTCCAATTCAGTATTAAAATTTTAAAAATAGATTTAAATTTCATATTTATCATAAGTTACTTATGGAATTTTATATCGTATTAAAAAGTCTTTACCAATATTTGTTTTTGTTTACTAATAATGAGTTTTTTATAGAAATAACGTTTAGATCTGAAAAGAATTTTTTATTTTGCACTATCTTAAATATCCGTCAATTATACTGTGTAATATACTCTTGAATAAATCATAAATATAATCTATAGAAAAAAATTTATTCATAATTTAAAATTTTATAAAATTTAAATTGCAAGGAAAAGAATACTAAACAAGTGAACTCTTTATATTTAGGATATTAATAGAGCTATTGCATTGGAAATTTTTTTTTTAAAAATAATTTTTCATCTGAATTGTATTTTCCCTTAATTATAATTTTCTAAGAATAATTAAAAAATTTTCCAGAAAATTTCAATGACCTGTGTTATTTAGAAATATTTTTTTAACTAAAATTTAATAACCTTTTTAATTTTCTTATGATGCTGCTCCTATGCATTTTTAATTAAAAATAATTATGTTTAATATAAGCACTCATTACGTTTTGATTAAAAATAAAGAAATAGTTTAACAACAATTCATTATTTTTAATCAAAACTTAATTTGAAACAGTTTGTAATATAGTGTAAATAAATAAAAAAAAGTTATTTTACTGAAATCAAATTTCTTCTGTAAATTAATATATATATAGATGAGCGTACTTAACAAAAATAGTATATTAAGAGCATGCGCTCTCTAAAAAATTATAAGTTGTTTTTAAATGAACACCAAGAACCTTGTTGTTTATTAATTTAAATCAGTTACTTGTTTTTTCAAATTACAAACTATTTTTATATACCAACAGGTGGCATCAAAATTTCCTTCAAGGATTTAAAAACTAATGTCATAAGATATAATTAAATGTTGATGCATTCTTCTAATTTACGTTTCTGTGCATTAAAAAGGAAATTCAATTATTTTTTTGAAAAGAACTTTAGAAAGGAATTGTGGGAAAAAAGTACTACAAATTCTTAGCAAACGATTTTTTATTCTCACTTGAGCAGAGAAATAAACCTTTAAGCGATCGGAAGCAAAATAAATAGCGATAATAAAATAAAATATATCTAAAAAAAAAGCTTCTTTTGCTTTTTAGTTTATTACACGGCTTTCAATCATTTCGTGTAGCTTTTTCGAACATTCCATTTCCTTTCCTGCGCAGACGATTGTGGTAGAAAAAGCACTCAGGATCTGAAGTTCAATAGTGCATCCACTTGAGCAATCACGTGTAGCGTCTTTCAATTCCCGATATGTGTTTGATTGGAAGAAGTAAAGAAAAATTTTATTAGCGGTTAGTACCAGAGTTTATAATACCTCACATCAGAATGCTTCAAGAGGCGTGAGAAAACGTAACGCAGTTTAAGGAAGTAACCTTTAGAAAAAAGGGCAAAATAAGATTTTGAGAAAAAGATAAAAGGTGGAAAATTTATTTGTGAAATTTCAAGAAAAAGCACTTAGTACTGAGTAAATGTGCAATCAAAATGTTCCACTAGAAAAGTACTTGTCATTTTGAAATAAATGTGAAATTTTAATTTTAGAAAGGCCATTAAACTTGTAAAAACGTATCTTCATTTCTAAAACGGGAATTTTTTGCAGATATGATACAGGGTTTCTTATTTTTTACTTATTAATTCCTCCTATACAAAATTTAAAAATATATAAATTAAAATTTAAAAACTAAAAGGACAAAACACTAAGTAGCAAATAAAATTAAAATATTTTGCATACTTGTTTTACTTATTTTAATTCATTGTGTGTAAAAAAATGTCTTGATTTTCTTCTAACAAATTTTTAAAAAAATAACTATCGTCTTAAACAATACCTGCGTTAAAAAAAGGGGGATAGGGATAAATCTTGATTTTTCTCTGATATGATAAAAAAGATAAAAAAAAAGTGTTTATTTAAGAAAGGCTGATCTCTAAGTTAAATGAAACATTGAGAATTATATTAAATAATGACTTATGAATATATTGTCAAAGCACGAGTCGAAAAATGTAGTTATAATTAATTTATTATTCAAAATTAAGATAAAATGTGATATAAAAAAAACTCTATTTGACTTTTTTTAAAAACATTATGTATAAGAAATAAACAAAATATTTTACACAAATTTGTTTAATCGGAGAAAAATATCTTTTTTAATGATTTGAGAATAGTTAAAGAAAATCAGGAAGTTGTCTTCGTATATTTTGCATTGTACTTATCTTATTAATAGAAAATGTTTATTGAAACAGTAAAATGTTATCTCTTGATGGCATATTGCTATTATAAAAAACTAACAAAAAATCCTTAACTCATAATTATTTATAGCATATTAAATTGTAAGTTCTTTTCCCATTTTTCTTTAATGTTCTTAAATAAATATTTCAAAAATAAAAATTCTCTAAAACTCGAACCGCTTCCATGATTTAAAAAACTTTGGAGTGTCGTAAATTCATGTATTCCGTTTCTGATTAAGAGTATTTTTTCTTGTTTGACTTAGTGGGATTGGGGTAAAATATATATCTAAAAAGAAACTAAAACAAAACACTGATTATATTCGAGTATTTTTAGTTTAATGCCAAGTAAATTATATCAGAAAAATAGGATGGTTTTGTCATAATGTAGAATTATAAATGAAGTTATGAGAATATATAGAAGAAATACCCCTTAAGATAATTATTTTATATGTCAGATACTTTTGTAACTAATTTCGCATTTAGATATCACAATAGGATTCGCTGTGACTAATATTGAAAAATCCGGAAATATTTCATAATCCGAAATGGATTTACGAATTATCAATACAGACACGTATAATTATTCGAAACTTTCATTTTCTTCTTTATTTCCCGGAGAAATGAAATAATCTTCAAAGAGATATTTTAGAAGAGTCCCACAAAGATTATTTTGTTTTCTTGAAATCGTCCTCCATATTCATTCCTTCAAGCTCTTTTTGCGTGTAAAACAAAATCCAGTAATATTTTAGCATTCTTTCCAATTGAAAATTTTCTCATCACTTCCAGATGAAGAAAATGGATACAGTCGATGAGACAGATAATAAAAGTATTTGTTTTGGTAAAATTACTTGATGAAATAACTGTTTGAAAGTGAACATTTTCCATTAGAATTGCAATTATATTAATAATATTTTTTATAATTGAAAGAAATCTATAACCACAAAATTTGTTTTTCATTTTCTTCAATGAATATGTATTCAAAATCTAAATAATTTTAATTAACAAATCAAAATCAAGTTTACATTTCTTATTAAATTATTTTCATTCATTAACGAACTCATTTAAAATTAAAGTTATTTAATTAAAAGTATTTTAACTTTCCGCTAATTGTTTTATTTCCCATGTTATTTTTCATTCCTACATATAATATTTCTCCTATAATTAATGGCATAAATCTTTAATATTTGTGAATAAAACCATTTAAATATCGATTGTTTACTTCATTAATTTCCTTACAAATCGATAGTTAGACATACTTAAAAACATAAGTCCAGGAATTCATTTTCAGACTTTAAGATTTCTGTACTATCCTAATAACAAATAGTAATATATCTTTAAAATTGAAATGCATATTATAACCGATTATACTGTGAAAATTTTCAGATTATGGCTCTAATTGTTTTCGCCCATCTTGTACAATTTTTCACAAAAATTTGAGATAGGTAGTTCCTTTGACACGTTATGCTATTGTGCTGTTAATTCTGCTAATTGATACTAAAACACTTCCTTTCGATTTCCTATATAAATATTTTTTTTTACTTTCGATCTAAAAATACTGCAATTTATGTCAAAAATATTTTGCAATTATTGTAAATTAACGAAGATTTCCAATTTCCGAATAAAGATAATTAAGTTAACATGTTATTGTACAATACAACATATTACGGTATTTCAAAAGCGAAATTTACTCTCTCCTCTAATGTGTACAAAGTCCAAGGAATATTTTTACAGTTTTTTAATATTCAGTATAAAGTTAAAATAACAGTTGAATTCATAAATTTAATTTAACGTAAACTTATTTTGTAGCAAACATTCTCAATGTGTGTGTGTTATCAGCTTTAAGGATTAATATGGATCGGGACTAGAAATGAAACATATTCTTAATTGAAAATACTTTAATAATAAAAAGTATAATAAAATATATGCCCATTGACAAAGTGGTAGCGCTTACCGCTCAAAAGGCACAGATCCAAGATTCGATTTTTGAGCTTGGTAAAGTCAACTCAAATTTTCATTTCTTCAGTGGGTCAATAAAACTGAGCACTAAGCATGCTTGAGAATTAAATGCTAGGGGTTTCCGCTTAAGGCTGAACACCTAACCGGGACGTTTATGCAAAGGGACCTCAATGATGAAAACATATATGGGCACTGTATGCGTTGGCACTCAAATGGGATGTCCTGCCATTAAGTTTTAAATAAAATTAATAAAAAATATGACTCTTAGAATGTCAAAATATTCTTGCTGTATCTTCCAATAGCTCCACTTTTATTTATTTATTTAATTTTCTTTTATGTCTGCGCTTCTTTGTAGTACTATAATGTTAAAATTTTTATATTTTGATTATAACATTAATATTCTGATCAATTTAATTTTAAAACAAATAATATTTTTATGATGCTAAGAATTCAGTATATTGTTTAAAAATAATTGTATAGTTTAAATTCATTTTAAAATTTATATTTTCCATATAACAAGTTCTAATATTTTACGTAAAAGATTCTTGCTCAAATATTTCACATAAAATTGCTTCTAAAAATATCAAAGATTAACTTCATACCCTTAATTAACAATTATTTCATATTTATTAAGTATATTTAATATGGAAATAAACACATATGATGAGGAATTTAAAATTTTTCAAATATTAAACAAAAATGTTGAATAAATTTAAAAGAACTTTAAATTTCAAAACTCAATTATTAAACCTTAAAAATTTCTTAAAAATGGAGTAAATTTTTTCAAATTATATTTTTATTAATCATTAAAATTTTAAACATTTTCCTAGACCAAATAATTCTCGTCTTTGTAAGTTTTATTTAAGAAGTTTTAAATCTTTAATTTCAGGAGAAATATAGTAATAATTATATTGATATTGCTATTATGTGAACTTCTGAATAACATAAAAATACAATGAACAATTACAAGAATTTTAGGTTTTAAATTTTTTCTACATTTAACTTTTACATCCCTACAATATCCTAACGGTAGAAAGCTCACATAAGACTTTTCCACAAGTACCTCGTATCGTGAGGACTTTTCATAGACAGTAAACCATATTTACTAGTCACAAAGGAAAAAATCGGGAACATTCCCATATTAAATCCCTAAAAAGGTAAACTTGCAATAAAAACATTTTGTGAATGAATTGTCTAAACACAATACCCCTTTCTTCGATGTCAACGATAGATAGGATTTAACCCGGAACATTTGAATTTTTGTTATATTTGAATTTTGAACAACACATGGATCTACCTCAATTCAATAGTGAGTTCCTTAAATTAATTATGCTGAAAATAAGTTATTGTTTAATAAGTACGTAAGAAAATTAAGAAATACTTATTGCATTACTTTTTTAAATAATGTTATGCGGAAAACAATATTATTGCATAATTTTTAAAATAAAGTATACCTTTCACACTGTATATATACTACAAATAAATATAGATACATTTTATTATATAAATCATGTATATTCTACAGCAATTCATATAAAACTGAAATATTTAATCAGATTATTTCACAAAAATGTATTAGGAGTTAGTTTTAAGCAATATGAGTAATCTGCTCATGTGCTAAATATGGATATTCTAAAAATGCTAATGGGAACATTATAAAAACTACATTCCAGATCAAATAAAATTTTATGAAAATTTATTCCAAACTAGATGTAAGAAAACTCCAATAAATCGCTTGCTGGTTTACCCATCAGTAATGGTTGGATTCTCCAGGTAATAACACTTGGCGAAGTTTTCAGCGGTAAAAATTCGAATTCGACAAGATCATCCATTCAAGACCTTTTTATGAATGAAATTGCATTGCTCGTATTCAGGAAGTCAAAATATTTTACAGCGAATAATAACCATCCGATCAAGGTGATTGATACAGACTAACAGGTATAATTTTAGAAGTTGTTCTAGTCACCCACTTGTCTGCAAGCCTTAGTCCTCCGTTTACGGTTCGAATATTTTTTGACGTCTATATATATAAATAGAACGTGTTGTCAAATCTTCTTGTTAGTATTAGCTAAGCCTTATTAAAGTGCCATCACCTGATTTAGATATAGGTCATATATTAGTGGAAAAAAAGAATAAGACTTCTTAAGTGATTGTTAGTGATTTGAATATGGAAATCAAGTTTGTTTTTCATTTGTTTATTTGGCGATAACTTGTTGTATCTGAAGATAAAAAAAAAACTAAATGCGAGACATTCGACTCTTCTTTTGATTTTATGAGAATAACGTGGTATGATCGGTTCGTTAAGAACAAGTTCAAAGCCTGTATAGAATTTCAAAAATGTCAGTTTCTGCAACTTGAAAAACATGAAGCCCAATCTAAACTTTCTAATAAAAATATCATTCTTCTTTTATAAAAAAAATTCCTCGTTTCTAAAAAAATATCAGAATGACAAAAAATGAATAGTAATGAGAATATTGTGTGAATGACATTCACATGCTGGTTTTAAACGTGACTTGTAAGTAAATGCATAAGTAAGAATTAACAAGGAAGTAAAATAATGTACAACGAAATGCTCAAGTTTGTAAACCTTGAACACTTAGTTAGTTTCTGCAAATAATATATTTCTTCTTTATAGCACAGATATACATTCTAAATAAATATAGTAGTATATAACTATAAAATCATAAAAATAACAATTGATTTGATATATGAGATTCTTATATATCTTAATTTTTCTTTATTTAAAGAAATTTATATACTTTTATAAAATAATCTTTTTGAATATCTTTATTTTCATCTGCTTAGTTTTTATATTTAATAATATCATATTATTTATTATCATAATCATTCAAAAGAATAAAATCGAAAATTATTTTAAATGAAATTAAAAAATTTGGGATATTTAAAATCGGGAAAAAATTTCATTATGTTGAGTCCATTATACAATAAAAGGTAATTTATATTTAAGTTGCAATAGACATACATATTTGTTTTTATTTTAACACACAACAACATGAAATTGTTTCTCTAAAATCAAATGAAAAATTCTTAAAACTGCACAAATAAAAATAGACATTATTTAGAAGAAAAAGAAATTCATTGATTCTAACTTTATTTACATGAATTTTTTTTGTGACTGTTCAATTTATCTTAAAAATACATCAAATTAACAAATTTTGAACTCTTCAATTACTGCAAACATGAAAGGAAATTACTTTTTTTTCATCAAAATTTCAAATAAATAATATGTTTAAGAAACAAAATTTTGTAATCCGGTTTGTTTCAAAGGATAGAGAATAACAGAAAACTATATTATTCAGTATCTTAATTAAGTATTTTCTTTATTTATTTTAAATACAATTTTAATTTTCTTAGTAAAATAATTTAATATGAGAATTTAATCGCTACAATAGCTAGTATAATATATTGTGTGTTTTTATTAGAGTTCATAAATAAAATTTTGTAACGAATTCTATTTGAATTATCAATATCTCGTATTTCCAAGTAGTGAATGCTTTTCACTACTTGGAAATACCAGGTATTGATTATTCAAAACTATTACTCTTGCACAGAAATTTTAAAAATTTACTTTCAATATATTTGACACACTTTTTTAAAAACTTCGAAAAACTTCCAATTAAATAAATATTTTTAAGGACAGTAAGAATTAATTTTTAAAAAAATGATTTTACTTGTATAAAAAATGAGATTGATTGCTAGAATTGACGAAACATTTCCGTAATATATTTTATAAAAATCTTTTATAAATATATATATATTTACAGGCTTTGTATTACTTCCTTATAAATAAATTGATAAGATAAGAAATAAGAATGTTAATAATTTTACCAAACGATGATTCACGAAATTTAAAGGACTCCGCAGACGATATTGAAGGAATCCGAAACAAAAGTATCGAAATCTTACCGGTAAGATTCTGTCAGATGCAGACGAGCTGATGAAATCCGAACGAGGAGGCGAGAAGAGAGCAGAGAGAGCAACAGGTGAGATCGACTGCTCCTATTGAATGTCAAGAAGGATTGTGTCTTCCGCCTTCCCTGCCTGGTAATGACCTGGGGGTGGTCAAGGCTGCTCTCCCCACCCACCCTTTCACGCTCCACTCGCAGACCGAATCTCGAAGATGGTATTCTCCATATGCCCTCCTCTAACGGGAGAATTCTCTTCCTCTTTTACTTCACTTCATCTCAGACGGGGAGAGTTATTCTCTTCTTTTTATTTTCTTTTACCTGTTGCTTCCTTCTTTTTTAAGCAATGTTTTTTCTTTTATATATATCTTCTTCATTCTTTTCTTTTTGATTTCATATTAAATTTTAATTGTAGCTCAGTGTTATATATTATAGCCCTAGAAATGGGAATTTTGGAAGATGCCTTGAAGACAATAGGTATTAGTAAGCTATTTGCTCTAAATTATAAACAAATATGAAAACTCTTTAAAAAATGTATTAAAATTTTAAATGATAAGAAATACGATATATTTTACCTTTATTATATCGAAAACAAATTTCATCTTTTTCTCCCTCACTATAATAATAGTTAAATTAATATATATTTTTTTTTCTGTTTTAACCTTCTTCCATATTTCTATTCGAAACCTAACAGGTAAATTATAAAATATGCATTTTATATATTTATAAAAAGTATTTCTTCTTCTTCCCTTTTTTTTTTTTTTTTTTTTTTTTCTTAAAAAAAAACTTTGTGAGTTTTATCATATAAACGTATAATAAACTGAATAAAAGTAATAAGATAATCAGTTTTAGAGATGGTCTAAGGCTTATTATTGTATTTTACCTTTACAAGCATGATTAAGTTGGTTGTTTCAGAGATCAATTTATTTAATTTCAAATATGGCTCAAATGGCCAAGCAGTGGGTATAGCTTTTCAGAGTAGAAGTACTCTAGTTCGATCCTAGTCATTGTTATAATGAGACGGATGTTTTATTCGCCTATCTGTCGGGTTAGGTACTTAAAAGTTTCCCCAAAACAAGATAACCCATGAAATACATGAATAAAATCTTTGAAAAGTTCTTGAAGATAATATAGAGTAGTTGTCCAAATGCATTACATGTTTTATTTGTTTAACTCCCAATTGACAATTGTGTCAAATACTTTTCTTATTGGTTTTACCATGGGATGGTAGTTAAACTATGTTCTTAGAAATGGAAGTTCCCAAATTCCATTTTAACTACTATCGAAGAATAGGGCATAGATGTTAATTTTCTGCATTGCCCACCTTTGCTTCCAGATTCCCTACTTAGTGAAACGAAATTGTCGATTGTTATCATAAATCTTCCTAGAAGACTGCACTTGGAGGATGTAAAAAAAATTTAACTACAGTTTTTACCCATTAAGCTATTTTTTTTCACCGTTACATCCAAAATAGTTATTTCCTAACACAATTTAATGCATTCATCAATCATATTGACTCACTCTTAATTAAAAGTTATTCAATCAAACTAAAGAAATTATATTGTATTCTTGCAACAATATTTCATACTATCATAAAATTCATTGTAGATTGTATTAGTATTCTATGCATAAAGACAAGAATATAATATTTAACTCACTTTTTAATAAGAAATTTTGCTACAAAACTTGTATTTGATTTTCCGTTGAAAGAGGAAATTTTTCACTGAAAAATTGAAATTTTGAAACCAAATAATTTTCTTCCTCCAAAATTCTCGCAAATTAAAATCAAGTTATACAATTTTGTTAAAATATATATTTAACCACGATTTAAAATAATTCCAAAATGAAACTTTCTAAAGATATTACTGTGTTTTAACCTCATTCATTGGATTGAAATAAATTTTGCAAGATTTAATAAAGATGATATTCCGGTTAAACACATAATAAAATTCACTTTCGATCATTGCAACAGGAAAATTATAATACCTGTAAATATTAAAATTTCCTTGTTGCAATGATAGAAAGATTGAAACGGTAGATGGCAATGATTATATAAAACCTGTAAGTGTGAGCAAACGTAATCTAATAATCTCTCTCAATGTATAAAATAAACTAGATTAGTTATTTAAAATTTTAACACTTTTCGATAAAAACAACAAAATAAGAGCTGAAAACACATCCATAAAGAAATTGAGGGTTTTACTAAAAATATATTTTATTTATGAAAAACACAAAGCAAAATACTTCTAAACATACTCCAAAATTATTTCAAATTAATAATAACAGTGCTCTGGCTTTCATTTCAGTAGTTCTAGAATTCGACTCTCTCATAGGTCGGGAAATTTTATAGTTGTTCGAAATTCAATTTAGACTGAAAGTCCCAGCCGAGTAATCAAAGACAAAATGCAACTATAAAACGATAAGCAAAAATTGAACTTTATAAAAAAATATATAGAGCGAAAGAGACATAGAGACAGCACAACATCTGTCACTATAACACATCTGTCTAGGACATACTGACTTAGTCATCGTTGTTGATGAAACAGTGTAACAGTTGGTGGGACTTGTGTCCAACCATAAAGATTGATATCGCTTCTTGTGATCGGTGTCTCAAGTCTGGCGGTGAACTTCGCAACACTCCGATCGAAATTTTTCAGCATGACCGCTATATCATGACACAGTTTCCTATTTTATGCAATCTCAATCAAATCTACCGAGATTGGATGTTGAAATTTAATTAGGCAACTGATGGTAAATAGTTAGAATGTTAAATATAGTATAGTGAATATACAAGTAAAAGCTTCTAAAAATGTGTTTCAGTGAGACATTAATAACTTAGTTAGTAGCTTATTTATTGCATAGTATAAATATTTAACACACCACGTTCTAATTAAAGTCTATGACTTAGTGGCGTGGAAATAATAATTGTTACCTTATATTTGCAAATATATTATTAACCCTTAATTTTATTTTCATTAAAATGTGTGGATGTTAAAAAATTTTTACAAAGAGTTGAAAAATTCCTGTGCAATATATTTTTAGTAGCTTACAGCTATTTCTGTTGTTTTCCAAGTAGAGGAAAATTCATGTTATTAACTACCTTATCCTATCATAAATTTTAACTTTATGCATATTATAATGTTTTTTACCACAACAAGTTAAAACAACTTTGCGGTGGAGGAAGAATAAATCTTACCTTATTTGCATATGATTATCAATCCTTACTTTAATTTATTTTCATAAAAATGCGTGGATACTAAAAAGGTTTTAAAAAAAAAACTTCATCAAGGAACTTAAAAATACATGTACTGTGTGTATACTTTTAGTAGTTTATAATTCTTTCAGTTATTTTTCAAGTAGGGGAAAATGAATGTTATTACCTTCCTTTCTTATCATAAACTTTAATATTTCGTTATAATTTTTTTACTAAAACAAGTAAAAAGCATAAAATTATATATTATTAGAAATTATTATGTTATTATTAGAAATTATTGTGTATATTTGAGAGGAATATTTTATTTATAATTTATTTAAAATATGAAATGTTTTCCAAATAAAAAATTAATCGAAAATTTTATAAATATTACAGTTTACTACAATGAAATATTTTACCCTTTAATGTATAAAATGAAGAAGTATGATTTATATTTTGAGATCCAATTTTTTCGCATTTCGCTTCTTTACTAAGCTCATTTGTAATGGCTCTTTGAAATAAAGGAAGAATGAATGCTACAAGTACTCAAATTCCCCATCTAATAAATTCTAAAAAGATATCGAGTTGTCTTCGATTTCCACCTTAATATTTTTGTACCCTATGTAAAAAGTTCTTTTTTGTTTAAGACATGGTAAGTGAAGTTACATTATAAAAAATATTCTTTAGTATTCTTTTTTACTATAAAACGTACACAACGTGTAAATTACAATCTGAAATTATGGAATAATTTTTAGTGAATAATGTTGAGACCAAGAAACATTTATTTGAATCAGCTTTTGTAATATTATTATATGCTTTTATTAAGACAACAAAATTTTAAGTAATCATAATAGGAAATGATGTAATACTCTTGAAAGTAAATTAGAAGTCTGAAATATTATTCTTCCAAAATTTAATTGAAAAATACAATATTGCAAAAACTCTCTCTTCCAAAACAGTTTAAACTACTCGTATCATGAGGACTTACTTCAATCCGTTTCTCAAATCTGAGTTCTGTTCAGAAGTTTAGCTGGATTTTAGGCGAAAATACATTTTTCCAGAGTTGTTGAACAAAAATTAGCGAAAGTAATTTAAGTAAGATAACTTACAAGTACAAGACATACACTTCACTACACATCACCATGAAATGCATGGACCAACTATTTCTTCATTTGGAACATCAAAGAAGTATTTTCCCAAATAATTCACTTGTAACCCTTATTCTAAATAGTTCAATGACTGAATAATGCTTTCGTTCGGCAACTAAGTGATGTAAGAGTAATTAATAAATTTCCTTTATTTATTACTTTTTAAATTGAGAACACACATTAACCACCATTCAAAACTGAAATTTCGAAATAAATATGAGTCTAGTGGACATGACATTTTTTTATTACCTATATGGCTGTCTTTATTTGGAACACCAAATTGGTAATGGGTTTATGATTAGCAGTCACTAACAAATGAACATAAATCTTCATAATTAACAGTAAAACATTATTTCAAATAGTTTAATGTCATTTTAATTAGTTTTTATCTGATTATGAATCGTTATTCTAAATAATTCGCTTGTAAGCCTTATTCCAAATAGCTCAATGTATGGAGAATGCTTTTATTAGGCAACTAAACTGTACAAGATAAATACATTTCCTTAACCATTGCTTTTTTAATCCGAATGCTTTGAAGATACTCATCAACCACAATTGAACAGTCTGAAATAGGAAATGACATTTTCTTACTACCCAATGGAGCAAAACAAAATTTGCCTTGAATACACTTAAGCTCATGTAATTTTTTAATCAATTTTCATTCAACTTGGAATCAGTATAACGAAAGAGTTATTCCAATTAGTTTTCTGAGAAAGTTCGATTTTCGCAACATATATACATTTATGCAGGTGGCTTTATTTGGAAATACTGTATGGGTGTAGGACTCGAAATTCGTTATTAATTAGATTTTTCAGTACCTGAATTAATTAGTCATGATATGAAAAGAAAATGTGATCAGGCTGGGTGTTGTCTAAAAGAGTGATTTGAAGAATTCAGATATAAGTTCAACAGTATTCCAAATTATGATAGTGAAATTTGAAATAATTTAAAACAAATACCTTATTTTCTTGTCGTTATAGTATATCATTTACAAATGTAATTTTTCCGTGTGAAGAGTATTGCTAATTACCTAACATCGGTGTGAAACTGCTCGTAGAAAAATTCCAAGAATAAAGGTACCTTTGGAATCCACATAAAATGTTATCAAGATTTATAGATCCAACTCTACGGAATTTTCTCATGGTGTTAGGCAATGAGGTGTTATTATTCAATACTTATGATTTACAATGGTATATTATTGAAAGCATGCATTATTAAACGATGTGTTATCAAAGCATGCACAATATAGCATCCTAAAAAATACTAGAGATTTAACAAGTATTTGTAAACTCAGGTCTATTGTCCCCGATGGCAAATATATCAAACACATTTAGCTTCGTGGGTTCATATTCATATTATATCAGCTGTCATTTGCCACTTGATGTATTTAAAATCACAAAATTGGCAACAGCTTTGAAGAGATATTAATCTGAAATTATTATTAAATATCTGCTGATGGTACTGGTCTACATACCTGATCTATGCAATAATAGATATTTACTAGGCACTGCTGGTGAAATACTATCAGATATGATCTCAGAACTTTATGAGGCGTGCATGTCTCAACCATACTTTAAATACAAAAATAGAAAACGTGATTCGTGTCTGTAAATCATTCCAACTTTTGTTCCAACCATGAGAAGATTATCTCGACATCCTGCCGTTGTAAATACACTATATTTATACTAAATAAAAAAACTGGAGATATTGATTTCGAATTGAGTCAAAATTCTAAGCATTTGCTTTTGTGGATTCCTGATGACTTAATTGCAATATATAGTAAATATTACTCCAATATATTTCGTATTAGTAATTTTCATTGAAATAATGTGAAAGCCAAATATTATTTAATTGAAGTAAAAATAACAGAATACAAACTATTCATAATACAATTAATAATCTCTCTATTTTTGCCGCCAAAGATTTCTATTCTTTCAAAAAAATTCTGAGTATTTTAAGGCCCTGAGATTATTGTATAATACATTATTATACCTATTTCGTGCATCACACCACGCATAAAACTCACAGACTCTTAAAATCTTAAATGCTCACAGACTCTTAAAATATATTTTTTGTGTCTATTGATATAACTTTTAATCGATTTATATCTATTTAAATAATATATTTTTATTAAAGTTGTTATAGATTTGTAATGTAGAATGGACTTAAATTTGATGTATTAAAATGTTGTGTAGCATCATTTCAACAAATTTAGGTTGAAATATGTGATACAAAACAACCGATAACATTTTCTATCATGAACAATTTATTAGTCAATTTAAATACACAATTACGAAATATAATTATATTATATAAATTATAATCAACTAGATATATTAACTAAATTAAAATAATTATCAATCACCAGAAATTGGCATTTTCTTAAAATATTTCTTTTTATTTATTAAAATCTGTGCATGATGAAATCACACAGAGAGGTGGTTGTGCATTTACATTTTAAGTCAATAACTTATTTCAATACATCAATAAATTCAATTTACAATTGTTTCCCATAACTGTTGTTGTTTCATGTCTCTTTATCTACAGTCATCAATCAAATCCATGAAGCGGACGTAATTGTGTCATCATTTATGAGAAACGTAAAGACTTTAAAATTTATGGAAAAATAAATAACTATCAGATTGAAAAATCCCATTTAAAGATATAATTGTTTGTTTTATTTATTACGAAACAATCACTCTTTTGCACGTGAAGACTAATTCTACAGGAATGATAAATTAAAATGGATTAAATTATAAATTTCGTGGATTCGATTTTTTCCTAAAAAGTAGACATTTTTTGTCTACATTCCAGGCAACTATTGAATTAAATGCCAGAGCATTTATCATTTAGCTACCAGATCGGTTGTGCAAATGCAGATGCATACATTCTGAAAGAAAAACAATCATCATTCCGAAATATAATTTAAACATTGAGGGAAATATCTTTTGTTTACAGCGTAAAATCTTTGTGAGAATTTTGCAACCTATAATAAAATTATTGCCAGTAACTGTTGTTTTTCTAGCAAAGTAATATGTGATGTTCTAAAATACAATAATGTTGTCCTATTAATATAATGAATCTACTATATGTAATAAATCTATAAGATTTTTAAAAAGACGATGGTTTATCCGAAATTCGGGGTTTCACAAGAAATACATTTAGTATGATATGTGCATTTCATACTAAATATATATATTTCTAGTTAGTTCTTCTTTCCACAAACAAGGCGACGTATTGTTCAATAGTGTGTGTTTTAAAGGGTGTCCCAAAATTAACGCAAGGTTGAATTTTATCATTTGTAAAGTATTCGCAATCCTACTGGAAAACATTTAGCAACTGATAACTTAGAATTAATAGAAATAGAGCCTTACACGACTGAGCAACGCGTTTGCATTGTTGAACAATATTTCAAAAATAACGAAAGTTTCGCAAGAGTTCTGAATAAATAAAATTTGCGTCCTAGATAGTGTAATTTTTCACCACTATTTCTTATGGGGTTATCTAAAGTCAAAGATGTGTACCAGCAAGCAAAAAAACACTCGTTCTTTTTAAAGGAAAAATGTGTTACACCATTAACGAAATTCAACTACATTTGTGCAAAATGGTCTTGGAAGGTTTCGACAAATAAGTGCGCATACGTCAGCAAACTCATGGAGGCCATTCCTCCAATGTATTATTCATACATAATCCTATCCCATGTATTTTACAATACAATAAAAGTAACAATTGAAAGAAATTAATTAAAATCTTGCGTTAATTTTGGGATACCCTTTACATGCACATAACATTAATGTGTGATATTATAAACCCGTCTGTATTTAATGATTGGTCCACTTTATAGGTATCAGCCTTCTTTACTTAGACTTTTATTTCGGCCATGGGTGTTTGTGCGAATCTAAGTCCTTTTAAATTCCAAATTTTAATCAAAATACCTTCCTATACAAAAAGTATATCTGTAGAGCAATAAACCAAAAAAATCTAATGTGATGCATTTAAATATTGTACCATATTCAGTGATTCTGCTGTTATGTATTGACGCGTAGTTATAAAAAATCACTGAAATCTCAGTGATTTAAATATTAAAACATTTTATACGATATTTGTGTGTTTGAAAAAATCTTGTGCAAGGAATTTGCATGCCAACAAAAAGCGAATTCCAAAACCAAGTCTTTTTTTTATCAGGATATCCTGGCGACAAGTTCGTCAGAATGTCATTCATTATCATGATAAAAAAAACTGGTGTCAATGAGCGACGTTTGATACAATGACATCGGAATGAAAGAATAATAAGCAATTTATATGACCTTGAATAAGCTTCGCCAGGTCGATGTGTGTTTGTCGAGTGTCAAAACGATGTTACATCGCCAACTGGATTATTTTTCAGATAAATATATTTTTTACAACGCATTTATAGCTTGAGTGAATCAGATAATAGGTTTAAAACTGTTTTAAAAAAAAACATAAAATGAATCTAATATACAGCTATCATAATTTTCGCAGTTTTTACTTCCTCAAAATAAAATTTTTAAAATAATCAATTTAAATGCGTTAAACTGAAACAAATTGCTATGATTGATTCCTTTGATAAACGATTATACTATATTTATATTTTTAAAAGAAATAGGCGCAGGAAATTTAAATAGTTGATTTTAAATCATTTCGAGTTAATAAACAAACGATGAGATAGAAAACTGGTAAAACTGTATCTCACTGAAAGTTTAAAAATATAATTTCACATCATATAAATTCTGATAAATTATAGTTTCTAATCTGTAAGATAATATTGAAAAGCAAAATAAATAAATTTACCTACTGTTTCTTTAATTAACTAATCATATTTTCTCAAAAATAATGAATTCTTTTATAAATTTTTCTCTAGGGTGTGCACGCAAAATTTTGCCCAACCCTTATGAATACGTAAAAATATATAGAGTTCATTACTGTAAACAAACACATCTAATGAAAATTTGAGAAAAATATTAAAAACATTGTATCTTCCAATTGCTTGTTTCAATCTAATTTTGTGTTAAAGTTTTAAAGTAATTTATTCAAACAATAATTGTAGAAGGACATTAGATGTGAGAGAATTAGATGTTAAAATTTTTAATTCTCATGACAAAAATATAGTGGGTTCGATTCCCTATCCCACTGAAGACCATCATGTTGATATGTTATATAATAAATACGTTAACTAACCCCGGGTAATACAAGCATTGTTATGATATAAAATCTTGAGGAAAAACTTGTTATGTATGATTGCAATTTGAAATTAAGACTTTTTCTTTATAAACCACTAGTAACAGCGATTTCATCTCCTATTTCCATATTCTGTAATTCCAGATTTAGAGTTGCGGAAACCCTTCAAAAAACCAGGCCTGAGTTTGAACCGAACCCACAAAGTGTTGTGTTGAAGACTAGAGATTAACTATTCGTCCACTAGTTTCGATGCACAGATTTGAAGTCAAACACATACAGCCCTTCCTTTTTGTTTGTTTCTCAATATGCACATAAAATTGCATTAAAGACCATCAGCTAATTTTCTTCCAATATGTTGCAATTGGAAAATCATAAAAAAGCAAAATGAACGCATTGCAAGAAGTTTGGAAACAATGCAAAAAAATGTATAATTATTTACAAGAGCAATAAAAAAATTATTTAAATTGATTATACTGTACACAGAAAAAGTTTCTATTTGATCCACAAATAATAATTTATTCATACTATACAATCTGAAACATAAATGATTGAAAGACATTTTGAATTAATGTCAAAACTATTAATATTAATCTTTTAAACTAAAGTTAAATTGCTTAAAATATTTTTCAGAATATTTTATACCAGGCTTTTTGAATAATTATTATACACATATTTCCGGACAACTTTTTTTTAAAAAAAATACCAGCTTTTCTATGAGGTGTTTCAATGATTAAATCTCTTAAAGGTGGACTTATTTTTTGCTACGACAATTACCTATTTTTGTGATTATTATCAACAAGGCAATTATAATTCAGTATAATAATTTAACATCGACAATTAAAATAATTAAAATTTATTACAATTTTTAGAAGTTAAAAGGAATGTATTATTTTAAAATATTATTTATTTTCTATTTATTATATGACCTTGCAGATTCATTTTGTAAATAAACTTGAAAGTGTAATTATTATTATATTTGTGCTATTTAGAATTGAAAGCTTTTAAGATTTAAATAATAATTATCATATTAAATATTCACATTTTAATTCTTGCTGATTCCATATTATTTTGTACAGATAAATATAGATTTTCTACTATTACTCGTATGCTCATGCTTTCGCTATATTTTATTGATTCAAACATTCTAATACATATTTATTATCCTATCCAATTTTTTAATTTAATTTCAAAATCTGTTACATAAACAATGAAATTCCTTTTAAATTATTACCACCTATCTTCTGAGATTAAATAGGTAAATAATCTAAAATAAAAATACATTTATGTGAAAAAAAATTAAGAAAATTTTGTTTTATTCAAGTACAAAATTTTGTATGACATATAATGATTTTTTTAATATAAAAGCATTTATCACAAAATAAATTTTTTTATTTAGATTTTAATGCTATTCCTCCCTAGCTAAAATTATTAATTTTTAACTGAAAGTTTTGGGGTGTCCCTTTCTACTAAAACTATTAGAAAAATTTCATGTATCAAAAATAAAGCATGTAATTTAAATATTTTACATTATTGTGTAGATTTTTAAACATTTCTGATTATAAGTGAATCGGGGTAGTATACAGCAGAAATAGATCAAATTGAAAATAGTGTTCAAAAAAGTAATATTGAATTTTTTAAACTTAATTTTACACATTTAGTTTAAATTATATTATATTCTTAACTATATAAAAGAAAAGAAATATGTGTGCTGCTTAATTGTGCAATTAATTAAATAACTTAGAATACATTAATACAATGTTACTCCAAATTCTATTCTTTTCTAGAAATTATTTAATAACAAATAGATTTGTTATTAGCAAAGAAAAATAACATTTGCTTCCATAATGAATATATCCATAAGAAAAATTAATTTGATTAAAAATCAATAACAGATTGAAAAAGACTATAAATTATTGCAAACTATTTTGATATATGGATATTTAACTATTTTTATTGTAAACTAGTGGATTGGTATGTATATACATTTAATTACAAACCAAAATTTCGAAGATACTTAACTCTTATTAAATATATTTATGTTTTTGTTCCCACATGTTGCAGTTCCTACTGTTGAAGTTTATACATATTTCCAGCAAAATGAAAAATTCTTTCTGAAACGTAGGGTATTTGCTAAGAATTTTTCACCATTCTTAAAATTTTCTTTATATCTTATTCATCGATTTCAATTTCAAAGAATCTTATATCAAAGTAACAACTTTTTAAATGTTCTAATTATCCTTACTTAATTCTAATTCTAATTATCCTTACTTTTTAACCATGCAATTTCAGAATAATTAAAAATGTCACATTGACATTCTCAATTAATTTTTCTCTGAAACTAAATGAATAACTGTTGCCAAACCATAAATGCTTACTTCTAGCGCATAGAAACTTAACAAAAATGATCTGATTTGTTGATACAAGAAAGAAATCATTTGCAGACTTAAATAGAAAAAGAACACTGTATTCTGCAAAAATTAAAAAATATATCTTTGATAACAAACATAAAATATTTTATATCAAATAATTTTTTACAAATTTTGAATAATATGATGGAAACAAATCTAGATTCATTTTTAAAAGGTTTTAGGTTGTTGAAAGAAATTTATCTTTTATATTTCTTTTTCAAGAACACAAATAACAGCTACATATTCAGTTTACCAGTTTTTTTTTGGTCTACCAAAAGAAAGTTTTTTTCGCAGCTTCTGGTATTTGCATCTTCTTAAAGGAGAAATACATTCCTGAACATGGTTATTACTACACATTCAATAATTTATGGACTGAGCTATTAATGAGGCAACATGTCATAAATCTTTACTGAAGTAATCAACGTTTAGGTAGAAAAAAATTATACTATGTTGGTTTGTCATTCGAATATGAATGAAGTTGGGAAGAATGAAAATGAATAAATTGGTGTACAGTAATTAATATGGCATATTGAATAAATTTCGCTTAGTTATTATTTAGAATTTTATTATTATATGAAATCATTAAGAATAATCCACTGGATATAAAAAAAAGTATTTTACCTTTTACCCGATTGGTTAGTCATTTTTTTCAAAGAGCTCAAAGATCAAAAACAAATTGATGAATTCCAAAATAATTTTTTATCACACTAATTCATCCAAAAACATTTAAAACTCATAGAGGTAAAATAAGTTCTTTTAAAAGTAAATATTTCATGATTTGTTGTTTATTCCAGAACGTATAAGCAAAATAAGTTCGAGAAAGAATCGTCAACCAGAATTAGTGGAGCTCAAAATTTACCAACCTAAGACTATTGAAAACAAATTCTTGCTTTATTATTATAAGTATCTGTTAGTTCCTTGTAGATGTTTTCCATCTCAAAATAAGAACATCTTTGCAATTTACGTCACTTTAAATCAACACAAACTTCTGAAGGAGAAACCAGTGTCAGGCTTCCAGATGTGACTTTTAACTGGAATTCTATAAATTGTTTGTTGGTTATGAAATCAAAAACTTTTATCTTTAGTTAAGGATAGTCATTAAAAATTTTCATCAGTTTTTTTCATATATAGTTGAGAAAATATATGAGGTAATAAACCAAACAAAAAAAAGTAATCTCCTAGTCAATGAACGTAGCTATTTGTGATTATTATAGAAATGTATTATTCTATTTTTGTTATAGCTGGAAAAAAGTGACAAAAAAGCAATTTTTCTAATCATTTCATTCATTTGTACGTATTATAGATTAGTATTATATTATTTTAGTCATACAATATTATTTCTATTCGAATGTATAAATATCATCGATAGACATTGTTACCAATACTTCATTAGTAAAAAAACTTAATTTTTCAATGGTTACTAAGAATAAACTACTTATCTTGGGAACAAAAAGTATTATTATTGTTATAGTTTACAAATATTATTGTTTTCATCTCTAAAATATAATATTCTTCTTTCTTAATGCTATAACCCAGAGTAAAGAACTTAGTTTACTGAACAATGTCATTTCAAACCTTGTTTGTAGCTATTGATATCCAATTTTTAATTTTTATGACTGTTAAATTCTTGGTTATAACATTTAGCAATCTCTTTTTGGGATTTTTTCTTTTGGTAGTTGCCCAAAAGCCTCCGGTTTATAATTCTTTCCAAAACGTATTTCCATTTATTCTTTCAATATTAATTCCATTTATTCTTTCAATCATGCCAATTGCAGTAACGACAAATCGAATGATATTTTCTCTCTTGATTTGATAATCTAGTTTATTATTGTTTTTGATTCTTCGTGGAAAACTATTTAATTCTATTTATCTAAAAATTCTATTTCAAATTTTCTTCGAAGATTAATAAGTTATATCCAGCGTTATTTCTCAAAGTTCACTAACGTCTATTATTGAAGGCCTGATGACAGTTTCAAATTAATTTAAGTAAATTCTATATTATTCGATTTAAATTATAATATTGAAAGGAAAATAAATAAAAAAAATTTTTAATAGATAATTAGTTTCCTTCTGCATTATTTCTTAGTTTGTATTTGTTGTGAGTTTATCAATAAAAACATAGTATTTTACAAATGTGTGTAATCTATCATTTTGCTTGAATAAACATAAAACATCATCTTAAATTTTTTTGCTAAAACTAAATCCCATTAAAGCAGTCGTTTTCATTATAAGAATATTCTAAAGGAAGTTAATTTAAAAACTGAGAAATAGTTTAGTTACATAATAAATTACATGAAATCATGTAATTAGATATTAATTCCCTGATTTTATGCAACTTCTTAAAATTTGTTGTGTTTTGAGAAATATATGTTATATATAGATTAATATATTTACTTTGCTTTGTTCCTGAGCATTAAAACCTTCTAATAAAAAAATACATTAATTTATGAAATTAACTCTTCTAAGAAATTTTACTATACAAAATTCAATGATAAATTAATAAATTTGTAACAAATCCAAATTATTTTATTTACTGTTTTAAGCTGGTCCAATAGCAGGAAAATAGGTCTGGTATATCCTTCCGGGGTTTCTGAATTTCAAAGGAAAAGCTTTATAATCGCAATCCGCTTTTCATCATAAGTGACGTTCCATTTCATATTTTTGCGTTAATATTCGAACACATTTCTGCTGGACTGAACACATATTTGCTTTTCTGCTCGTGTCAACTCAAACTTCGGCCAAAGATTGAGATTGTACATCAAGTTTATACGATGCACAGCACAACTAATGGACTTAGCATTAACTTTTATCTCTTTTGCTAGCTCTGGAGGAGTTGAATATTGGTTTTACTATTCTCGCAGGAGCGCCTCATCAGCACTAGTAAGCTGACCAGAGTGCTATACTACTTGAAAGTCCTAGTCCTTGTTTTGAAAATTACGGTATCAAATCTTCACTACGTCATATGATGCAAAATATCTAAAATTGTATATGAGATTTAGTGACATTCTATTGTTTACTTCTGAAACAAAATTGGAATTAAATGATGTTTCTTATCTAATAGCGTGATAATTCCATTTCGGATCTTCTTTCAAATACCGAAAATCGTTTGACAAAATATAAATGAAACATAAAATATTAGCGGTGGCAAAAAACTTTCGTTACAATCTGGTATTAATGAGTGAATAGAAATCGTCTGACAAAATGTGCAAATTATATATTCATATAAAATACACATCTACATTGTAATAATTATTTTTATACAAAATTATGATTATATATGCGAGATTTATACATATACGTGAATCCATTTTCTACAATTTAGCTAGTAAAAGTGATTTTTAACTATAAATAGTTAAAAATCAAATACTATAAATAGTTTGCATGATTATGAACTCGAAGGACCAACATATTCAATTATTTTTAATTTTTAATGCTAATTACTTCATATCACTTTAATTGCACTTTTTGAAAATATAAAAAACAAGTAACTTTAAATAGTATGTGTGTGCACATTTTGTGAATTCCTTTCCCACCTTATAGGGAATAAACATTCATTAAGAGAACGCTCTTGGTCACTTCATAATCAACATATGAATTTACAAGTGACTCTTACTCGCTTACGAACTCTTATGTTGATTATGAACTATAAGGTGATAGTTCTAAACTTGTTACATTAATTTTATCATTAATTAAATTCCCTTTAATTTTACTTTTAGTTTCTATCAAAATGAAAAGGCACTAAGCGAAAACTTGTTTGGTGTATTTTTGTTAATATAAGCAACATATGTTGTAATGTATAACACATATTTTCATTGAAGACTCTTAAGTCATTCGGTGTAAAATCTTTTCTAAATAAGTTATTATCCTTTTTCTATGTACAACAAACATGCGATTTTTGTTATTTTGACGGTGTACTTATTTTCCTTACATTGAATTAATGATTTTTCACATGGCAGTGGGGTTTTAAACATCATAGTTAGATTATATTTAAATGAACGTATTTTTTAACAGCAAAGTGCAGCATTTTAAAAAACATTTACTCTTGTTAACTATAACATCTAGTCTCATGTTCCTTTCTAAGACCAAATAAGTTAATATAATATGTAGACAACAATGAACTGTTATGGAATCTTCACTTTGTCCAACATGATTAACAAAAATATATTAATTATTAGTCAATGAAAATGTGTGATTTATTGATTCATCAGTTTTTATTGTAATTAAAATTAAAAGAAGAATGTGATAAAGAAATCTTCTTTTATAACGTTAAATATTAATTTTTGGAAATTCTTGTGGTTGTTTCATTCAATATAATATTTCTTTAAAATTGATAGCAAAATCAATTTTGATTGAAAAGAGATATTCATTAATTGATTCACTATAGTATTTCTTGATCGATTGGTATTATAAACTTTAATTCTATAGACATTGAAAAATATAATATTTAATAAAGTCTATAATAATTGTGGGTAATTTTTTACAATGCTGCAATTATTTTACAAAAATAACTTGTATTATAACAATTATTGACACTTTTTATTTATGAAATGTGCCGTTTAATGAATGATATTAATTAAATAGATATTTATGCATGTTCAGTCGCCAATGTAAGTGATTACACAACCTGTTGAGTATTTTATAAAATTATTTCAAAATTGATGAAATTAAAGTATTGTGTGTTTTATAGTTAATAATGATTAATACAATTATATGTTTGGTTTTAAAATTAATTTTAGTGAAAAAAAATATTCTAACTAGAATATTTTATTTTTGTTTTATCAAGTACATGATTAATGATATGTACATGTTATCTATACATGGTCTCAGTTTAGCCTAATGTAGTACTTGCTTTCTATCTTAGCAGCGCAAGAGAGTGGCTTTTATCACAGCGACCATTGAATTACCAGAGATCGTTTTAAAAATGTCTGTTTTCCCCATACATATCGGTCGGGGGATATTTGAGAGATTACTAGATTTCTTATTTTGCAACTAATGAATTCTACTTTTGTTCATGATAAATACTCTCGATAAGCAATATATTATAGAAGTTAAATGCTTTATACCAACGTCAGCTATTAGAATATTTTCTCTGTATAACAAAGTTATCTTCAGTGTTCTATATTCTTCTTCTACTGACATGACAGCTCTCTGTGTTAGGGTCTTCCTCAAAAGTTTCTTCCATTCTGTTCTTCTCTTTGTCAAGAAATTACAGTAGGTAACTTCCAAGATCCCAAAGCCTTCCTCAACACAATCTGCTTATCTTAATCTAGGCCTTCCCTTAATTCTGATTTCTATTGGCCAGTTCATGAAGATTGTTGTATCTATGTCGTAATACACTATCAACATATAATGCACATATAATCTTCTTCAAAACTTTTCCTTCAAAAATAGCGAATTGATATTCCTACAATTTTGTTAAGGCCCAGGTTTTGGAACCAAATGTGAATATGGTCTAAACTTTAAGTCCTTAAAGCATTTTCTAGATCGTTTCTATAAGAACAGTCTGAAATTTACTTCCTTGGATTTCGTAACGGATAACAAAAAAATCTTCTAATTAAGAAAAACTGACGGATCTGAGAGGTTTTACAGCATAAGGTTGGTGAATAATAAATATTATATTAAGATAAATATCTCTCTTCATTATTAATGATGTCTTTAAACTTGGCCAACGGCCTCTAAATTTTGAATTACTGATTAATAACGCATTCAGTTCCCTCAGATGAGATACTTTTCACCAAACTTTCTTACCACTCAAACGGCTCTTACAAGTATTTAATATCTATAGACCCTCTTAAGATGATGATTTAATTTAAAAAAATAAACATTTATTTTAATCAAATTTCACAATACACGTACTTCCTAAATGACATGCAAAATATTTAATTTTTTACACTTTATAAAAATCCAATAATTATATGCTAGCATACTACACAAATAAAATCAGCTTAATTAAATATTTTTTAAAAAAAATATTCTTTTATTCTAAACTATCTCGTATATTTTAATTCACTATTGTTTTATAGTCTTGCTTTAGTACTTTTATTCATTTTCGAAGACAAAGAAAACCTTGATAAATTAAAAATTATAAAATTAAATAAAAAAAACACGTATATAATGTATCATTATGTCTGTCCTAAGTTAAAGAATATAATAACCAGTGTTCCATAAAGAACAGTACAGTCCAACAAAGTTCTTCTGTTAACCAGTATTATTCTTCGGATGAAAGGGTATGATCTATTGTTTTCAAATATTTTCCTTTAAATTAAAATGAAATGCAAGAAAATTTTAATACTTTCATTATACTTTTACGATTGAAGAAATCGTCCGCCGTAAAATTTATTTGACCGAATACCTCTTTCGAATGATTCCTTTTCCGAACGATTCTATTTCAGACGACTTTTGACAGAGTTTTGAGCTGACTAATGGGAAAGGTTCGACCTTTCTCATAAAATTTAGATGAGAGGGAAGTTATCGTGCTGTAATACGCAAAACTGTTTGCGTAGAGATGCTTCATTGATGATGTGGGTACCCCGTGCATAAGGAAATTTAACCACACGAGAAAAAAAAGAAAAGATTTGTTTTCTTTTATTCATTTCTAAATACGGCGTAGTTTTTAATCAATTATTAAATTATTCATGTGAATGTAATCCGACTTATATAGGATCTTTCGTGTGAGAATTAGAGAAAGGAAAAAGAGATTTCCATTTTCCTTTCTTTATTTAAATTAATAAATCTTAAACAATAATAGATTAATACTTTTGATTCTTTTAAATGACTTTTTAGCATTCTTAAATTAGTGTGCAGCTATATTTATTGAATACCTTAAAGGTAAATGAAAGTTGGTTAACGTAAGAATCTAAATAAAATGGAAAGTTATATAAAGAAAAGAGTATTTACATACACGATAACAAAATTGCCCTTACGATTTCTTTTCCATTTTTCTTTCTTTATTTTTATTTTCCTCAATACATTCTTCATTATTGTATAGTTTACTAGAGAAAACAATAGTTATTTTTGAGTTGTTCATTTAATAATTACTTTCAGACATTGTTCCTCAATTTATCTAATTATTATAGCTATTTAATTGCATTCTTCGAAAATTGAAATCGTTCAACCAATTGTTGCTGCGATTATAATGAAAGAATACCTGAAATTTCATTATTAATTTCTTTATTCTGAAAATATTTGTTTTATTATTTTTGGAAATTTCAATAAATTTTTGGCCTTAAAATTACATTCTTTTTATACATCAAATTTTAACCAAATTGTCATATATTTTACTTATATTTTACGAATAATATTTTTTCATTATTGGTTGAATAATATTTTTTCATATATAATTTTATGAATCTTATATATAGCACGTTCTTATGAATCTTTTGGTTTGACTTAGTATTCCATTTATTATTTATCATTACCTTACATAAGTAAGATTTTTAGAAATTTTGAATTATACTGTAAAACTATCACTGATTGCAAGAAAACTTGAATTAATTATATTCTTCTCTGTACACATAAAAAGACGTGGTGCAAAAAAATGGAATTTATAGCTAGGTTAAAAAAATCGTAAATTTTTTGTATCATATCTATTCAGCTTGGTAATATCAGAAATTTGATCTGACCAAAAAATTTTAATTATTTCATTTCTTTGTCGAACATATTGCATACCCTCATTTTTTTTTTATTTTATTTATTTATTTATTTATTTTTTACTTTCTTTTTTGGCAATCAATTTCTATTGACGGAGGTTTTAAGATCAGTCAATAAGTGCTTGACTACAATTATTTTTTAACTACAATGAAGTGAAGAGACAACATCTGAATCAGCCCTTTTGCATATAATATTTTACATCACAGTAATAAGCGTTACGAAAGTTTAACATGTATACTTAATGAGATATTGTTTCTTTATGACTAATGAATATAATGTTACAATCGGATTGCTGAAAAAATTTTAGTACTATACCATTAAGTTTTTAAGACATTATAAAAAATAATATTTACACTATAAACACATGCTCGTGACATGATTCAAACTAAAAATTAAAGGGAAGAAATATTTTACATTACTTTAATACCAGATTAATTTGTCAAAAACTAAATGTACCAATGCATCTATCCGTACTCTATAATTTTTGCCACGCAATCTAAAACTCATATTATTTACTCAATAAATCCGTTGGTAACGAAATATTATTTATTATTTTAAAATCCATTACGGAAAGACATAAACCAGACATAAGCTTGTCTAATTTGTTTTTCTACTTGTGTTTCATCTTATCACAAAATATTGCACAATCATTAGTATATATAGGTGTGTGTGTGTGTGACAACTATTCCCCACGAAAATTCAGATTTATTTCTCAAGTAATCTTTTAAAGAAATAATAGATTTAATCCACATTAAATTAATAATCGTAAAAATGTCAGATGAATATTTTATTAGTTAATTATGCTAGTTTATATTACGAAAATCAGGGGAAAGTTAATCAAAATTGTAG